>CBVK0100240773.1:0-13375 GCA_900067695.1 Picea abies | reverse complement strand
CCCCAAAATAGGTCTTGCTTCCTTATTTTCTGCTTCGTGTTGCGCTCCTTCCTTGTCAAGCTGTCGCATTCCCAAAAGTGGTCAAGTATGACCAAGTACTCTTCAAAACTTGGTCAAGGGCCAACAAGCCCCCAACACTCACCTCTGATTTGTCCCGAGTCACTCAGGTCTGACCAATTCTGCTTCGAATGCCTCGAGCGGCTTTGACCTGCTGTAGTGCGACAACCTCTTGTTCAGTAAATTCCTGGATTACTGTGTCATTGAGCGGTCCTTCCAGGCGTTGTTCTATAGTGATGACACCCTATTCGAGTTCAGCTCCCTGGCTTTCAAGTTCGATGAACAATTGGCATGCCTTCTCTTGGAGTGGTTGTAGTCGTTGAGAGATATCCATTACTTTACTTTGCAATGTGTGTACTTGTTGTTGGGCTGTGCGTTGCTCTGTGAACCTCTTCATTCTTTCGATTGGGGTCATGGACTTCAGCTGCGCTTGTAGCACATCTGCATGCTGCTTTGCTTCGTGGAGCTGTTCCTCCAATGTCTACAATTCTGGATTCTCTGTGAGGGTTTCATAGGTCTAGGCACTTCTGGTGCTTAGCTGCCTACATTCTGAAGCCAAAGTTTTTAATCGATCGACTGCGCTTCGAGAAGTGGCCTCTCTTACATCTCTTATCCCTTGGGGTGTCTTAGGCATGGTGCAGAGCTCCAGATCCATGATGGGATGTTGAAGTTGCTAGATTACTTCTTCCAGTTGGGTCACCTACTGTGGAAGACGATCTTCCATCTTCACTTCTATGATCGTCACAGAGTGCAGTGCCTTGTGAAATCTTTTTTGTGTTTCCAGTTGCTCTGCTACCAACTGGTCCTTGCTCTGCTATAACTAGGCTTTTTCTTCCTCCCATTTCACTTGTAAGTCAATATTCTCCTGTTCTTCCTTTCTTCGTTGCTCTTCATGTGCACTCTGTTCTTGCGCCAAAGCCTAGGTGGCTTTCGCTATGTCTTCTTGAGCTTGTCGAAGGCGAGCTTCGACTTTCTCGGCGATCTGGCGTAACTGTGTGGGCTCATCGCCTGTTCCTGATATGTCCATTGTTAACGGTGCCGTAGAAACTGCTTGGCTGGAATGAAGTGCCTGCTGCGCTTCTTTGAATTCGCCCGTGATCCGATGGAATAACTCCTCCTGCTTTGGTTCTTGCTTTTCCACGATCTCTAATGAAACATCATTCAACGCGGCAATTAAGAAGTCAAAATCATTCGGGGTAAGTGTAGTCTTAAGCGTGGTCCGGGTGGCCTTAGTTTTCTTTCTGGATGACGGCCTCGGTGGGGTAATCTTTATTTTCTTGGAGGGATCCACCTCGTCCCTAAGCAGGGTAACCTCGCCTTTTCTCTATTAAACTTCTCTTCCCCCTAGTTATTCATCATCACCTCACTTCGTAGGTGAGAGTGAAGAAGTCTTCGTGGATGTGCTATGGATATATTGAACTTCCACATCCTTCTTAGTCTTGTGCGGTCCTGGTGTATTCGACATAGCTTCAGGGCTATCTATGTTGGACATCTCTGCGGGGTCTGCTACAACAAGGAGGTCTGTCGACCATTCCTTGGTAATCTCCTCTAGGTCATCTTCTGTCATCTTGTAATATGATCGGAGTTGTTGTTTGTGATCGTCTGCGCACACTGTGATGTAGGTGAAGTGACGATCTGCACTGAATTTCATCAAAGGTCGAAACCTATGAAGAGTGTTGGGTGTAATGTGCAGTGTAGACTGAATGGCATTCCTCAACTGAGTGTAGTATGCATGGAAGACGACATTGGACTGCCACTATTTGTTCATGTCGCTGGAGTACCACAATGTACAAAACTTCGCGGCTAGGGGTTCGAAGGGTTCGATATCCAGAAATGTGGCTCCCTCGAGCAGTTCCCACGCGACGAAGGCGATGAGTATGAGCAACCAACTAAAGTGGAACTCATACCCTTGGTCCTACGCTTGTCTACAGTCAAACTCTAGCTGATTTATAAGGTATTTTGCCCAGTTCATTTGTAGTCCCTCCACGCACTTCCCTGCGAGGTCAGCTACAAATCCAGTCACCTGTGTAGGTCTATTTTTTCAGACTAACTTGCCTGTGATCAGCTGGCAACCAAAGCATACTGCTGCATTCTCAATGGAGGCTACCTTGTAGCCTTGCGTTCCTTTCTCCAGATCGCCATATGTATCTTTTATTCGTTGAGTGAGAGAACGATTTGCGGTCTTTTCAGGGTAAAAGTCGTGCAGGTCAGGGTCCTACATGCTTAGCCTAGTGATCCGATTGATCAGAATCGGATCCACGGTGATGCGCCAGTCCAACCATATGTATCCTCCATGGTAGCAGGACATCAACAATCAAACACATGCATTTACTTCCTGATGCCTCCCGAAATGTGGAATCTTCATTACGTTGAGGAGGCTTGACTGAGCAAGGTTATGGGTCCATTGGTGCGGTACAATCTTGGGGTTCTTTCCTTTTGTAATAGTCAAATACTTGTGCGGGGCTAGCATACTGTATACCTTGCGATATCCAAGGTTAAAATCACTGAATTTCAGCGTGGTGAGCTTCTCCTGGTCAGCATGAACTATGCGCACCTCTTTTGGGAGGTACACAATGACTACATCATAATTGAAGTCTCTGGGTACAGAGTCTCGACTCACTGGTCCACTTAGTGGTGGGATATTTTCAGGCAAGATGCTTGGGATCATCCTCACAATGGCGAAGTCATTTTCGAGCTTAGATCGTCTTTCCAAAGGTGGTCGGTATGGTCTTGCTCGAGCAGTGGAGGGGGAATCTGGCAGTATGCCCAAGGATGATGCCTGTACACCTATAGACATTCTACATTCTGACATGACTCTCTCAACCATTAAATCAATTAGAACTTCTTCAACAATTTTCTCAGCAATGCTGAGCTCCTTCAACATACAAACTTGGGTCAGCTAGATCGGGTGCAAAATGAATTCATAGATGACAGCGAATAGTAAGGCAATGATCTCAAGGTAAGTAAATCTTAGGGTTCGTGCTCAAATTCTCAGTTAGCAAAAAGTGTTCTCGGTGCATGGCGCGACAGGTTAAGTAGGCAATCTCAGCAACGGTCTGCTTGCAACGGACATGGGGCCTTCATTATCTTCGTTCTATCCATTCTGGTGCTATCCAACGGTCTAGTGGTAACCCATAACTATTTTTCAATCCGTTCAGAGCGACGATCGAACGGGTATATCGGTTCCAATGGCTATATTGCTTCATCATGAAGAAGTACTCTATGTCATTGTTTTGATATCTCAATGAAGATCCAATTCTGCAATTCTTCTTGCTGTGAAGTGTCCTCTAGAACCTCTTATAACCTTACATTATTAACCCTTTTCTTTCTTAACTTCCTAGCCTTCTTCCCAATGATTTTCGTCTCAGTAATTCTTTTACCATTCTGATGTTTATCTTCTGTGGTCTTAGTTACTTCCCGCTGTGGAAAATCTTTCTTAGGGTTCCTTGATAATACTTCTTCTGTATAAAAAATAGGTAACTCAATCTTCTGCAGATCCTCAAGTGTTCTCTTAGCTTCGACATCAAGGGTACTAATATTAAATATCTACGATCTGCTCTTCTGTTCTTCAATCAAGTGCGGGATCCTTATGGTCATAAAGTCTTTTAACTCTTGCTTCTTCTGTTCCAAAACTTTTTCTTCTTCTCTTCATCTAGCATGTTCTCTATCAATCCAGGGTTTTCCTATGAGCATGGTAAATGAGACGTTGTCTTCAACAAATTTAATGATCTCAAAGTCTTCCTTTGTCAAAGTTCCATTGACAGTCATAGGTATCTGGACGAGCCTTCCACATAGGTTTACTATCTTTCCTCTAAAGAAACTTGTTCCTCCTAGGGAAGGGATCATGGCAGGCTTTCCTATAGCTTCCCAAGTTGTTTCTGGCATAATGTTCACTTGCACTTCTTCATCAAGAGTGCAGTCAATGTCAAAGTCCCCTATTCTTTCTTTGATTTGCTCCTTTTCTTTGAATATCTCTGATATCCTAACATGTCGGTGGTCATTCAAGATATCTTTCATCTATAGCAATATCTTTTCTGATTCTTTCTGGGTTTCTGCTATAATCTTGGTCTCTTGATCTCCCTCAAGGTTTGCTTGTTCCATATTCAACTTCTCAATCCTAGCAATCATTCTAGGGCAATCCAATACTTCATGGTCCATAGCCTTACAACAGAGGCAACTAGGTCTTCTCCCAGGGCATTCTTTAGCGAGATGTCCCAGTCGTCTGCAACTATAACATAGGGTTAATCCTCTTGTCCGTTTAGTGTTCCCTAACTCCTTCTATACTGCGCACCAGGATCATGGTGGCTAGCCTGCAAATTTTTTTTTCTAGGATCCTGCATCCACTTGTTAGTCCATACATTCTTTTGATGCACATGTATAACATATCTATCACTATACTTATTAGATCTATTCATATCAAACTTTCTTTCATCTATTAATGCCCTAGTTTTGAAGCTAGGACATAATCTATCAAACATACCTAGATCCATGCTTTAGAAACAAAAAATTTCACTTATCTTACTTCTACAGAGCACAAAGCTTCCAGATCTAAGACTTTTAACTTTTTTTACCTTTATTAAGGCATAGAGCTTACAAATCTTACCTTTTTCTTCACAGATCTGACTTCTTTTCTTTAGATCTAACCTCTCTTTCTTTAGATATGACCTCTTTTCTTGGCACAAAGCTTCATAGGTCAAACAGAACACTGCGCACTAGAGCAACATATCTACGCATAGAGTTTATTTCACGCAAAGCTTCTTCTTCTTCAATTCCCAGCAATCACAGTTCCAGGTCTCGGCAACAGAACCATTTGATGGCATAGGGGCAGACCTAGGGTTCAACGCTCAAGAGTGCACCAACAAAGCCCTAACTACCGGCCTTTCGATAACACCTGCGAAGTAGATGAAGTCTCACCCGAGGTAGAGGCAGGGGTGGTTGCAAGACTCAGGTGTCTGCAACCTTAGCTGGGACACAGATTTGTGATTATCTTTCTTACAACACACTTAACATTAGTTATTCCTTAACATACATTCATTAATATACTTCGTGGAAGGCACAAAGAATCGAAGTGAATACTTATACTAAGAATGATTCAGTACTTATCCACATAAATATAGGTTAGATTCAACAGATCAAGCACTAAGCATCTCATATATAAGATCTAATGTTCATTCATTCATCAACAACAGAGAGCATAACTAGATCTACTTAATCACATCAAGCACTTAGCCAAGAAAGAGATAAATACATAAGAGCGAAGCACAAAACACTATACACATAGTTACTGTGGTTTACCCCCACCTTGGGGCTACGTCCACAAAGTCTTCTTTATATTATCTTGGTCAAGCAGTTACAACATAGAGCTCTAATGACCCTTACTTTGCACATGACAACATATCTGCGCAGCTTGCTAGATCCTTCTTCCTTGCTCTTTAGCATCAGACTATAACAACCTGCACTTAGCTCTCCGATCTCAGGCACAAAGCACTCTAAGATACATCTGATCACACAGATCCAATTACTAGCACTAAGCTTTCATTCATACATCACATAGATGTACTACATTACTATCTCCTCCTTATCTTACTATCTACATTGCCCATTTATAGATTACAAAATGGGCCTAAACATGGGTAAACCCACGGGCCGACATCCCTTTCCCATTACATCAACCAAAAACCCTAAAATAGACCCCAAAATATGTCTTGCTTCCTTATTTTCTGCTTCGCGTTGCGCTCCTTCCTTGGCAAGTTGTCGCAGTCCCAAAAGTGGTCAAGTATGACCAAGTACTCTTCAAAACTTGGACAAGGGACAACACTAGTACATTGTTTCATCTCCGTATCAGAGAGAATCACACACCCAACTCACGATATTCCTCACCCCAAAGGGGCACACAACATTCCATCTCTGTCTCAGAGAGGAACCACACACCCAGCTCATGGGCTTCCTCACCCCACATGGGCACACAACATTCCATCTCCATCTTAGAGAGGAACCACACACCCAGCTCATATGATTCCTTACCCCACACATGGGAACACTGTTCCATCTCCATCTTAGAGAGGAACCACACACCCATATCATGCGAACACCCAACTCATGGGCTCTCTTAGGTCAAATCACTTAGTCTGTGTCCCGAAGGATGTCTCACTCAACTTTAATCATCAACAAAGTGCAAAACCTCTGCAAATGCCATCATGCTCAACACAGAGTTGTGGAAACTCTGTCACCATCTTCCCTAGAACTAAGAGCTCTATAATGTAAATGAGCAAGTCTTCTATGCCATAACTGTTTGAACTGTCAATCTGTACAAACTCCGGTCATACTTCTTCATGTCTCAAACAAGAGATCATCTAATAAGTTATCTTCTACAACTGTCACTATAGCTCCCTCTTAGGGATATCACTAGGGACATGGCTCTGAGGTAACCTACCCAGAACAAGAAAACAACAACAACATTTCCTTGACAACCTCCATGGAATATAACCTTCCCGGAACAAATAACAAAACAAGAATATCTCCTAGAGGTGAGATAAACAAATTCATCTCTAATATTATGTGGTTAGCATAATGATCATAAATCCAATATATCAAAATATAAGATCACAATGGTTCCATAATAACTAGAGACATATCAAAAACAATCAAACCTGGAGGGTGTATTGTTCCTCTGAATGCACTGGATCTAAGATCCCTCTAGATCTAAGTTGCCGCTAGGACAAAAATCCCTTCTCCTGCAAACACCCTCATGATAATGATATAAATTAACATATACAAGTACATACCTATGGAAACAACGACAAACAACAACACCATCCGGAAGCAGTAACAATGGCTTCCACAAGAGGTGATAGAGAAGCTTGTGCAATGTCTTCTTTAGGAACACTGCTCTGATACCATGTTAAATTTTTGAATACTATACTAACTGCAGTAAATAACTATGATCTCAAGAAGATTAACCAAATACAAATTACAAAAAATAATTATGGGTCTGCTCGTTTTCCCATAGGAAATGCTCTTCCATTGCCACCCAACCATTGGAATCCTCAAGTGCCACCCCCGAGCATAGCATAGAAGTTATCCTGGGAAACCCTTCTACACAAGGGAAGAAAACCCAACACCTTTTCTTATAGAGAAGATTAATGCCAATACAATATAACCATGAGCTAGTTATAGCTAGTAAAGTAAACCAACAAGAAAGAATCCCAGATAAAAAATACTTATCTTTTCTGCTAAGATATGTACTCTAGAACTCCCAAGGAGATAGCTCTGCTGCTATCCAATGATGGCTCAGATCACTGTCTCAAACTTTCATATATCAACCTCTTATATTTGTCACTTTGCTGCCTTAAGATTGCTATTATAGGTGTGCCCAATCTACTATTCAAGCACATAAATATATGCTATCCAAACACTGTTTACATGTGTGACCAAATGTTGTTCAAGCACAGAGATATATGCTGTCCAAACACTGTCTATAGGTGTGACCAAATGTTGTTCAAGCACAGAGATATATGCTTCTACAGGTGCACCCAGATTTGCCTCAAACTTAGCCTTTTTCACTGCCTCAGTATAGCTCCTTCGCTGCCTCAGAATAGGCTCTTTTCATCGCCTCAAAATATCCCCTTCACTGCCTCAGAATGGGATCTTTTTGTTGCCTCAAATAACCCCTTCGTTGCCTCATAATGGGCTCTTTTTCGTTGCTTAAGAATAGCCCCTTCGCTGCCTCAGAATGGGCTCTTTTCACTGCCTCAGAATATCCGCTTCGTTGCCTCAGAATGGGATCTTTTCACTGCTTCATAATAGCCCCTTCGTTGCCTCAGAATGGGCTCTTTTCGTTGCCTCAGAATAGCCCCTTCGCTGCCTCAGAAAGTGCCCCTTTGCCGTGGCTACTATAGAGATATATCAGACCAAAAATGTTGTGTCAAATGAGAAGGGCATCACCCTTTATTTATACTAATCTGCCAGTGAACTTTTCCAATGGTTCTGACCTGTCCCTTCTGGAAAAAATATAATTTCCCATTATAATTTCCCTGTGGGCCGACTTCTCTTTTGGAGCAATATAATTTTACATTATTATTTCTAGGGAGCCTACTTCTCTACTATGATCTTTCTTGACCTCTTTGGCATCTTCATCTATAAGAAAGGGTTATGCAGGAGGTGAATACCTCCTGCAATTACCAGAAACATCAACACATGAAGCTCTCAAATATCAACACATAAAAAAACCATCATCTCCTACTGACAAAAAATATGTTGAACAACATCCAAAACCTGTAGCCAAAAATCTTTTCAGTAGTAAACCAGGTAAATTGTTGGTACTGCTCCAAATCCTGAACCCAATTTTCCATCAAACATGTTGGACAATCCATACAATTCCAAAAAGTGGGAAACTATCCATCCATCCAATATCCATCAAAAAACAAAAAATGCCAAGTGTTGAACTGTCTCAACAAAAAAATCCTTTGAAGGTCGAACTTTCCAATCGAAATCCCTCATCCAATCAGGAAACAAACATCATTTCCTAAGACAATCCTCGATCATCCTAAAATCATAAATTCATCTACAATCATGAATCATGAATCCATAATCAATCATCATAAACTACAATCCTGTAAGTTAGTCTTCGAAACTGGAAGTTTGACATATTAATATTTCCCCCCCCCGTCGAATGAAAAGTGAGAAGTCTAGATAATGAGATATACCCCCGTTGAAAGTGGAAAAGGGTAATCGAATTGTCTTTGAGCGAAGTCTGAAGAGTCGATATTCAACTCAAAAGACTACATCAAATAGGTCTTGATCATGCCCTGTATCATCCAATCCTAAAAAACATTCATGCCTGTCAATTGTAGAAATATCTCCAATCAAGTATGGCTGTACCTGTGTATAAACTCGTCGATAAGATTGTCATAATAACTTAGCTTCCAAAATCCAATGCCAAGTCCCTAACCATTCAAAATTTACCCGTTTCCTTTGAATCTTTAGTCGATTCCAACACCTTTTTGAGACATGGTTTTTGTTCCTGCAAAAAACACATGGGTGGAGATCAAAAAAATTTAACTCAACATGGCCAACTTGGTGACAATGTCGACACATTACAAGTTCTTTGTCCAACTGAGCATTATCAACCAACAAATCTTGAATGCTTGTATTATCTTCAATATCCTCAACAATAGTATCATCATCAAAATCTGTATCAACATTCTGATCAACATCATGTACATCATCCTTATCAAGTTCTTCCTTCCTATCAACATTAACAAAAAAACTACCTCTTACAAATGTAATTGGTTTACAATAATTAGGAATATGAAAAAGCTTATCATGATCCTTTTCATATCCTAAGCCGTATATGTTTTGTTTAAACTGTAATGCTTCCCACAGTGTAAAATTTTTATCTATATTTTCAACCTGATAGTCATGTTGAACCTTCAATTTATCCACTTTGTTTTTAGTGTCATCAATCAAGGATACACTGACTTCATCAAAGGAAAACGACTGCAACTCACAATCAACAAGCATAAGTTTGTTTTCTTGTTCCTTGCTGTGAAATGCTTAACCCTTATAACTTTTCAAGGAACACCTTATAACTCCAATTACAATATAACCAAAACCCTTATGCCACCTTTACAAAAAAAACCTTCAAAAGCAAAACAAATAAACAAAGAAACCCTTATAACTCCTTTACCAAAAAAACAAAAAACCACCTTATAACTCCTTGAAATTCTATTGAAAAACTATGCACTTTATAAGTTTCTTAATTCCCCTTGGAATACACTTTTTTTAATTTTAATCTCTCATTAAAAAACATATAATAATAACAATAATCTACTTTTAAGCCAACACACCAAATTGGTGTATGAGACCCCCTTGTTTGTGGGACAGGGGACCTCCCTCCACCTAGCGATTTGTCTGATAAAGTCTACTAAAGTATACATACCCTACCCCCCTCTGGATTTGAACCTGTGACCTCTTAAGAGGAAACACATGTTCTTAACCATTAGACCCACTATAAAATCCACTTATCACTCCAGAAATTTGTAAAAGAAAAGTTTTAAAAAATCACCATTCAATAAGATTTAGGGTTTTACCAAATAAGCCCACGTCGTCATTCTTTTCTTATCTACACAAAGATTAGAGTTTCTTGAGAGTTATTCTCTTCAATGAGGTCACCACACAACAATCTCACTTCTTATTTGCAGACCCTTCTGGAACTCGTCGATTTTATTCAGGCTGGTTTGAACAAGCTTAATGAATCTCTAAAGGAAGAGCTAGAGAAGATGTTCTCACAAAACCTTTTCCGCTGCTTTCCTCCTCCTGCGCATGAAAATACAGGATCTAAAGTCTTTGACCCAGAAGAAGAGGAACCGTTTATGGAACCTTCCTGGTCACATGTGAAAATAGTGTATGAACTTATGCAGCGATACATAGTCTCTATAGAAACAAATCCCAAAATTGTGAAGAGATATATTGACCACTCCTTTGTCCTCAGATTGCTTGAATTGTTCGATTATGAAGATCATCGGGAGAGAGAGTATTTGAAAACGATACTGTACCATATTTATGGGAGGTTCATGGTGCACCGTCTAACTGTTCTGAATTTTCTTTCTCTGGTCCAGTCAATTTAATAAGGTCTTGATCACGATCAATCCTGTAAAATCTTGATCAATTTTTTTAACGAAAGATCAATTCTAGGTCAGTTCCTACTAATACTCATGGATATGATTTATAGATTAATAACTTACACTAAATCTCAAAAATATGATTTATAGATTAATAATTTACACTAAATCTCAAAAATAAAACCTTTATATGAGATTTTAGATCATACCCTAATGTGTGAAATATCACTTGTTTAGGCAACGCGGTTTTACTCTGTAACATCTCTTTGGGTTGGGTGGCACTGTGTGGACAAGGTCGAGGGTTCACCGTAATCTTTCACTTCTTACAAACTGCAAATTGGTTCATCAAACAACAATTACCAGGTCCTTCTTTCACACGACGTATATACGTATATTTGGTATCTCCATGCTTCAAATCTCAAGGTCGGCCAGTGGCTTGTTGAGATTCGAAGGCTTACGCCTCGGTCGACAAATGACAAATGCGCAAAACTTCTCTTGCTTGGACAACAAGCAACCACTCAAATTCTATTGCCCGCACTCACTCAAGCAACGAACATACGATAGTAGATGTACTTTCAACGACCTTTGATGGAACCAAAAAAGCTGTTAAAGCAACCATTCATAGAATATGCGAGTTCATAGTCATTGCATGTGTCTGAAGGCTACACAATGTTAATATTTGCTACGCAGGAGCTACCACATTCTCCACAAGAAATCCCAAAATCAAAGATGGGATCGACATCATAAAAAAATGAAGCTATCCCCACAATTAGTTATAGATGTATTAAGGCATATAATGGACCATACAAACTCAGCTTTAAGATTTTTTACATGGGAAAAATACCAATCCGGTTATAGTCACAACATTGTTGTATATAATGAGATGATCATCCACTATATTTTTTAATGTAATATGCTTTCATTTGATATTATGATGAACATTCACCATCCAGTTACAGTGACCAAATCACCAAGGATGCTTCTCTTCAACATGCAACCATCACAATTCCAATGATCGCAAACGTGCTATGATACCACATGATAAAAACTAGAAGTAAGAAAATGACCAAGAAAGTAAAATAATTAACAAGAAGACAAAAGTCATCAAAACAAATCAAATCATGTGTACATCAATGGTAATTAATAACACAACTCAATGTAACGACCCCATAATTGTATCACAACTAACAAGTTGTTAAGTTCTAGTTAGGACTTAGGATTATTTCTAACCAGTGCAAGCCCTCTACAAGTTGACAATTTCCCAAAGTATCCAAGACAAAAAACACTTCATGTCCTAATTAGTGTTGCCACAAAAAAATGAAATATAGCTTGAATCGCTATCTGTGTTTAGGAAAATTTCAGTAGGCTCAACTTGTAACTTGTGCAAATATCCCTCCTTCACAACTATTGCAATTGTTTTGTTAGTCTTGTCCTTTGACAAATAACCCACTTAATTAAACTGAGAAGACAACCTTGATCTTTAATCATACTTATTGAAATCAAAATCTTAGTTAATATAATAACATTCAAGACATCCTTGATTTCTTTAACTTCACCATTTGACTTCTTTACATGAACAATACCCTTTCTAAAAATAATATGTTCAACTCCATTTCTCAATGCAATATTTCTTCCCTTTGGTAATTTCTCGAACTACACAAACGAACTTTTATGAGAAGTCATGTATTACATTATTCTAGAGTTAAAACACAAAGACATTAAAGAGGTCATTGATCTAGATTGGATCATTATGTAATTTTCCATCTATATTGGTACTTTTGGGGTGGAAACAAATTGGAGGAATCAGTTTGTAGGGCCATTTTAGTAGCAGGTCCTAGTTTGGAAAATTGGGGTCAAAAACTATATGAAATATTTTGGAGCCATTTTGAGGAATTGAATGACATTTTTTTTTGTCCAAAATGCTTATAGAACCAAGTTACCACATTCTACACATTGAGACCTTTCCAACAGTGTAACAATCACCTCAATCAAAGATTGTATGCGAAAGTTATGCCTCTCGCAAGTTGACCTACCCGATTGACCACCATTTACAAGTGGATGCCATGTCAACCCGCACTACTCACACATGTGGGGCTAGACACATGTGGACATTCAAGAAGATTTTAGAAGGTCCAAAACCTTATTACTAGTTTAAGGGTTGAGAAAGTCAAAACATTAACCCTATATGGCTATCAGGCTAAGTTAAATATCGGGCCGCTAGGAGGAGAAAAGGTTCCATTCCTTAGCATTGTATTTCTTCCATGGTTGAGTAGAGCATCTAGGAGTGGTATTTTGAGAGCATAATAGAGGAGGAGAGATTTTGTAGCAACAATACAAGCCATAATGTCAAAGGCAACTCCACAACGAGTGCCTCTTTCTTTGTATTTGCATTTGAAGAAATTAAAACAGAGCATAGGCCTCACCTTCTAGTTGGGTTTTCTCTTGTATCGAGTTTCCCATGATATATATTGTGTTCATTTGTGTGGATGATGTGCTTTTTTGCTCATTTATTTCATTTTCATATTTTAGTTATTTTCATAATTTCAAGTAATAAGCTAGTAATCAATAATTTGTGATCTAAGAAATTAATTTGCATAATCTAAGATTTCATAACATTATAAGATCTATTGTGACAAACTGTTCCAGTGGAATATCCATGACAATTTACATATCATATCGGTGTGAGATCGGAAGAG
>CBVK0100240772.1:0-13375 GCA_900067695.1 Picea abies | reverse complement strand
TTTTTCATCATTTTTTGGCACGTCTTGCTTCTTCTTTTGCTTGTTTGTGGCTTGCACTCTAGGAGGAGGAAGTGGTACGGCCCTCCTCTTGGTGTAAGCCTCTTGGGTAGTGTAGATCTAGCTAGGGTTTTAACTTTTAGCTTTTTTGCCTTTCTCTCTAGTTAGGACGTGAGGTTTAGAAGGTGAAGGGCACCTTCTCAACCTAGGACGTGGGCTAGATTAGTCTCTTGCTTGCTTGCTTGATTTGTTGTTTGTTAGCTTAGTTTATCTCTCTTCCTTCTCTTTAATGGTTTGCCCTAATTGCTAAACTCTTGTTGACTGCCTCTCCAACACAGGTGGTCAACTCATGTGCCATGAAGAGATGCATCATCAGATGCCATGTTGTCGAAGACTTTTGGCCCTATAGGGCAGTGTTTGGCCCCAACACTTTATTTTGTAATGGAATTTCCGCACCCCTGCGTGGGTTAATAATGTAATAGGTCTGCATGAGTCATGTTTAGGTCAGTTACCTTGGGATCGGTTCACTAGGAGAGTTCCTTTCACCGAGGGTTTTTAATCCTCAGGTTATCAGTTGGGTTTTTCAACCTGACCGATTTCCCTTGAGTTTTTCCCTCACACTTGCAATAAGTCCTCCAAAGTGGTGAACGACGTTCTAGTGGACTTATGTTTTGGTAACTATTATAGGGAATCATTGTAAATGACCATGCAAGACATTTTTAGAGAGTCTCGCGGAGTTCTGTCAAGTCTAAGTCAGTTTTTTTAATTAATTAATTTTTAATTAAATTCCCCTAAGTTTGGAGATTTAATTATTTAATTATTTAATTAATTAATTATTTTTGAGCAATAATTGTAAAAACTAGGTCTTTGGACTTTGAAATGGAATAGCACCCCCTACATCCATGGACCAAGTTTCAGCTCAATCAGACAACTTTAGCCATGGGTTAGTCCACCCGAAGTGTCAGTCAGTGAAAAACAACAATTTTAATTGCTAAAGTCCAAACATGGAAAAATGTAAAAGTTGTAATAATGAGTTAGAGGATGTGAAAAGTTGAAATGATGGTTAGAGAGAGACCCCCTAAGCATAACTTTATCCTCCCATTCTTTTCCAACCTTTTCTAACCCCTTTCCCACCTTCCACACTCAAAAATCACGTCCCCCTAGGGGGATTGACGTTTTTCCTTTTTTAATTAATTTGTGACTTGAGTGTGACCCCCTCTCTTGAGTTTTCACTTCATTTGACCTTTACATCACCCCTAGAGGTGACCCCATTCACTCCACCTCACTCATCCCTTCATTTTATTTGATTTTTGACCTTGTGGAGCGCTCTCCAAGAGAGTTACTCCCCCCTTTTGTGTCTCTCCAATGAAAATTCGTTTTTTATTGTTTGAGGCTCTTTCTTTGCCCTAGCACGAATCCCACAACTTCTCTCATGAGTTTTGTGAGATCCCAACCTCCCTCACTCATCTCTCACCCTTCTTTCCCTTTCCCTCATCCCAAGAGGTGCGTCCTGCAAGAGAAGTGCGCCCTCCCTCTTCTTGGAACTCAACCAAATAATTTTAAAAAATTATTTGTGTTTCTTCTCTTACCTTGGCACGAATCCCATGCCTCCTACACACCCTTAGATCTATCCAAGCTATTTTTGTATTTTTCTACACCCTAGATCTATTGTGCAAACCCTAGGAGGTGCGCCCTAGCCTTGAGATCTACTCACTTACTTGGTGGTGGGCACTTGACTTAGATCCAAGAGAGGTAGGTTTGCCTCTCCAAGTATAAATAGATCTTATTTCTCCTCCCCAACTTACCATATCTTGAGCTATTGTTATGCTACTTGATTTCCAACTCTCTCTCTCTATTCATTCATTTCATTTCACTTCCATTCTATGCTCTAGGGTTTTGGAGTATTTTCTCTCCAAAACCATTTTTCTTGAGTAATATCAATAAAAGAGAAACTTTGGATGACAATTAGAGGATCAAGGCGTATGCTTGTTTTTCTTATGCTTGAGAGGTAACTTTGTGATAATTTTTGGGTGATTGCAACACTAGATCTTAGGTAAAGTGTTATCTAAGTAGATCTACTAATGCGTGTGCTTATGGATTTATCTATCTTGATGTGTTGAATAGAATAGAAGTGTCATTTTATTTACATACATCAACATATTGTCTATTACATCAACATATTGTCTATCGTATGCATATCACTTGAAAAGATTTTGCAGGTATTACTAGAGGTCATTCCAATCAAAGGTGTTATAATTGGAAAGTGACATTGAGCTAAAAGTGGCTAAAAGTGATTTTAAGTCAACTTGAGCTAAAAATAGAACAAATGAGCTAAAATTAAAAATAAATAGCGAATTAGGGTTTCAGGCAGCTGTAAGAGAAGGTACAACAACCTAATTCATCATTATCCAGATTTTGACTTTTCATTGAGGAGAGAGGCGCATCTCAGGAGAGATAGCTCAGTGGATTCCAAGAGGAATACACTAGTGGCTGATTTCGATGTTGAGAGACACACCATAGTCATCGAGGAGATCACACAGGTCTTCCATTAGTCTTCAACAGCAGTTATACAAGTTCCAGCAGCAAGGGCGCACTTATTCAAGGTGAGGGCGCAGCTTCTTAGGAGGTATTGAGTCGACTTGTCTCATCCAGGGAAAATCCAGAGATTCCCTTCCGACCCAGTTGAGAGGAAGGCAAGGCACATCTTTTGCCCTGTTTCTCATCAAATTCCAACGGAGAAATCATCTGGGGCACATTTTCCAGCCGTTGAGGTTGCGGCACTTTGGGAAGACACATGTGGGGTTCTCGAGCGATCCTCAAATCAGATCTAGGGAAATCCTTCCAACCCATTTCATAGTAGGTCGGGTGATTAGTTTGAGACACATATCATCCGATTCCGATGGTGGAATCTTTAGGGCGCAGTTGTCCAGTAGTGGAGGGGGCACATTTCCCCAAGGGGATCCATCCGGGGTCCAAACATACCAGCAGAGGATCGGACAGTCACCAGGACTGAGAGAGACAACAGGGCGCACTATTTGGGATAGTTTCCAGGCAAATCTAAGAGGTCTAGCCACTAGGGCGAACTTTCTAGACTTGCAGCAGTTGTCGTATGAGTTGTCGTAGCTTGCAGCAAATCCTACACCTCTTCCATTGATCTCGCAGTTGTCTTCTATTATCGGGTATTAATGTTTTAGTTTTCTTATTGTATTTCAGCTAAGATCCTTTTGTCATTTGATCTAGCCGAGTGATTTATTTTATTCCAGCCACATTCGTCATTGTACTCTGGAGATATCATAATATATGATTTACAGTCTTTTGTCTCATTTACAATCTATATGCTCAATATATATGTTGTAAACAATCAATTATACACATACACATCTAAAACGCATCCAGAAACCTTTAGTGTATCAAATCAGATTTTTGGTCACATGAGATTAGCCGTATTTTCTTAACTAGCCAGGTCAGGAACATTACAGTGGGCTATGCATTTCCTTTTTAGTGTCACTTGTTGACTTCAACTTGGGGAAGCATGGTTGCAAAGTGTGACCAAGGTAGAGTTCACATGGGCAATGTTTTTCATGCTTATGTAGAAGTCCCACATTAGTTTCAACTTGGAAACACCGTAATAAATTAATGGCTAAAAGGGCTTGGAAAAAATATGCTTCAAAAACAAAAAGAGAAAATGGATGTGGCTAGCTGAAAATGGGATTGGCGCCCTCAAGGAGAGTGTGCCACCTCTCAAGAGAGAGGATGCACCTCCTTTAGGGTCTTCACCCATTCCCACTTAACTCGTCACAACTCACTCCTTAACTCGCCTCAAGTGTCACTAACAAGCAATGAGGCTAAGTGAACGGAAGACAAGTCAATAAAATGTCCTAGACATGTTTCCTTAAAAATAGAGAGCGAATTAAAACACCTTTTTGAGGAAATAATTTATTTTTATGAGTAAAAGTCAATTATTTTGCTCGAAAATGGGGTGCTTAGATAAAAGAGGTATTCTGAGTTAGAAAACGATACCTCCCAAGGTGTTAAACACCTCCTAGTACCACTTATTAAATATTTACATGAATTTACAAGGTAAAATCTCATTTTAATGGGGAATTTTACGTTAAAAAATAAAAATCCTAGAAGGACCTAATGCATGTCCATAAGACTCTGGACTAATGATTAGCATGGTAATATACATTTGACACTAGACTCAGATAGAACACACTAAGGCCTAGCCATTAGAACATACTTCAGCTTTAGAGGAAATGACTGAAAAAACTTAGAACATTATAAGTCGTTGAAGCGAGGTATAATGGACCAAGTGAAAAAAAACACTCTAGAGTTATGCACTAATAACCAAGTCTTAGGGAGCTGAATCTTTTACATACAAGAGACCTCATGCTAACTCATTTTATTACAATTCCCCCAGAGGGGTATGGAACATGCATAAAGAAGAAGAAGAAGAAGAAGAAGAAGAGATGAAGGGGCAATAGTGTCCTACAAGACTTTTGAACTCTAAATTTTGAACAAGTGCTTTGTTCAACCTTGTGGGTCATCCATAAGTCCTTCTTGGTGGAACTGGGAAGGTAACAAGAGGAAAACACATAACAATGTGAAATGAACATTGCATTTTCAGAGGGTAACACACTGTAAGGTACAAGTATGGTACTTGTTGCCGTCCTAATACACACTTGGGTTATCGTGGAAGAAACCTTCAATCCACTTGGCGTGTCCTTGGGAGCAAGTCTCAAGTCAAAGTGTTGTTACCTGATCCTAGACTCCTCCGTCTAGGCCAACTCCTAGCGAAGCCAAGGGGGGCAGTCCCTAACAAAATACTAAGGCTTAAACTAAGCTAAGTACAAGAAATTAAATCTAAGAATTTATTATTCATTCAACAATCAACCATAAACTAATAAAACATGAAGTAAACATTCACCATGATATATAATCAATAAGCATATACTTGCATCAAAAGGATATTGAGAAACACTTGTTAGATGCAAGTTTCATTTAAATTATTTCCAACAGATAACCAAATTGAAGATGAAGCCTGTGGCTTTGTTGAGTGTGAAATGAGACCAGTGCCTTAAAGTGAATCGTGGGCAATGTAGTTCGTGTGTTTTATTAGGATAAATTGATGTTGAATTAGTGAAATGGTTTGGGCCTCCTTGAAGGTTAGCTCTTTGTTTGGAAATTTGCGGAGAGTTCTACCGAAACCCAATGGTCTCACCAGTAAAACTCACTCAAAGTGTTGGATGTCCAAAACTGGTGGGAAGTCAGGTCCCGAGAGGGTCTGCCTTACTTCGCAGGTCACTTTAAAGCGTTTTCTCGCGCATTAAGCTAACTACTTTAGAGATTGTCCTAATTAAACTATCAACCACTGACCAGCACAGTGTGTGTGAAACTTACTTCCAGCAGATCAAGATTAGCTCGCAACTGGAAGGGTCAGGAATCGCACTGAGAGTTGAGGGGAATTTGTTTATTTTAAACTAGAAATAAAATACTGAAATGAAAAGTGAGACTAATTACTAATCCATACTGACCAGGCCTCTTTCGAGGAGTTGAGGGGATGGTTTATTGCCAACTTGAAATTGCAAGAAATAAAGTTAATCTAGCAATTAGTGTTCTACTTTGCAGAAGAAAATCTAATCTAGATTGTTGTTTGATTTAGAAATGAAAATGAACCTATTGAAGTGCTTTGAAACAAAAGAAAGACAAGAAACCAATCAAGAGGAAGATCCTGAAGCACAACACACCCCTCTGGGGGGAAAAGCAAAGTAAAGCCTCCCTTAACTCACTGATTTTATTACCACGGTTACAAGTGCTCTTTTAAGAGTCTTTAGATCTCTTCAAGTGAGATTGGATCCTTATATATAGATCGTGAAACTTAAAAATTTCATTTTTTACAATGTTTAAGGAAATAGGACCACTTTGGGGGTCTTAAAGACTTCAAGTTATTGGTTTTTCGGTAGAATTTCCTCTTGTCCTTGCACCAACCTACACAAAATCAGCGAACAAACAAGATGCAAATATGGCCAAAGACGCAAATATGGCCAAAGACACTTTAAGAGTGCTTTGGGTTATTAGTTTATAAAATCAAAAAAATTATAAGTACAATTCTATGATAAACTAGTAAAATTCTGAATTTAAACTAAGTAGAAAAAGCCATTTTCTTACTATTATTTTCGTTGTCCTAAAACAGAAATAAAAAGACAGTAAGCTTTGCTCAAATACGGAAATTAAACTCTTGGAAAACACCTATCTTTAGCCTTTAAAAAATTGCCGAAAGAAGTGAGACTAAAGATGAACTAAAGCAAGCGAGATCTAATTAAATCTTTCTTTAAAACTTGAGATCTAAACTACTTGCTTTGAAATACATAAAGTAAATGAGAAATTCAACCTTTGAAACCAACAATCCTTTTACTTTATGTGTATTTAGAACAAGTAACCAAGGGATGTAGAATTTGATGAGAAAGAGAGTAAAGAAATGCTTGATTTTCTTGAAAGCCTTGGGCAATGGAGTCTCCTGCTTCAACGGAAAGTGGAGGGACTATGTTACTTCACCACAATTTTGAAGAATGAGGGGGCAACAAGCTAGCTTAGCCTCTCCTTCAAATGAGATATCCTACAGAACTTCAAACTTCTTGCAAAGAGGTTAACCGCATTGGTGTCATATAATTTAGAAAAATTTGAGAGCATGAGAATTAAACAAAATAAGCATGCACATCAAACTACCTAGCATATATAAGACAATAGAAACAAGAAGCAAGCAAGCTTCCTACTTCTATCCTATTGAGAGATAGCTCCCCTTACAAGGCCAAGATTCACCAAAAAATTACAAGAAATAATCAACAAAGCATATACCTCATATACACCATGCACATAGATGATCCACACACAATAGCTTTACACCGTTTAGTAGCCTCCAAAGCCTTTTTATTCAAATAGAAATGATATTACAGATTACAATAGCAAGCATCTCAACCCAAGCTCCAACTAAAATGCAACGAGAGAGTATGCTTTAATTTATAGCAAAATGGGTGGAGTTCCCAATGAAGGAGGGCACACCACTTGGAGAGGAGGGTGCACCAAGTGTAAGACAATGAGCAACCAAGTGTTGGAGAGTGGGCTGCCACCTCTCCACAAACTCCCACAGTTTGCCACCTCGAAGATTTGAGGGGATATGGGGTGCGCCACCTCTCAAGAGGTTGGCTGCCTACATGGGAATGCCCCACCTCTCAAGAGGGGCGCACCTCCTATTTGGCACATGCTCAAATCAAATGCAACACATGCCCACTTTATTCCTTTAACCAATGAAACTCATTTATTTGCTGCCACATAGCCTTTTGAGGCTTTATTTCGTCTCAAACATGTCCCCACATGTTTTCCTAAATTTAGCTTTTGCTGATTTTTTTTATTTTATTTTGACTTTTTTGGGTTTTATGAGCAAAAATGATTTTTAAGTGATTAAAATCACTATTTTTGCTCAACCAAGTGGGTACTTAAGTAATATGGGTGCTCTGGGTCCAAAAATGAGCATCTCCATGGCATATTAAGTCCCCTAGTACGACATTTACAATGCATCTTTATTTTTTAATTAAAAATTGTCGAATTCTGACAATTTTTTAATTGACTGAAAAAAATTAAAAATCCTAAGGGGGACTTAGTACATTTTCATAAGAATCTAGGAGAATGTTTAGCATGGTAATATACATTAGACACTAGGCTTAGATTGTTTAGCATGGTAATATACATTAGACACTAGGCTTAGATCCATGCTCAAACCTAACCATGGGCATATACTGCAGCTCTAGAGGGATTGAGTGAAAAAACTCATAAATTATAAATCGCCTGAAAACGGCAAAATATAATTAGTAAGTGAAAAAACACTCCAAAGTATAACTCACGCTTAGGAAAGTTCATCATGCAACATCTCTTATTACAATTTTTTATGGAAATGTAAAGAGAAAAAGGGTGTTCTTTACGACCGGCTGAACTTCTAAACTCGGAATTTTTAACAATAATGTTCAAACTTTGGCGGCTTGCTAGAAGTCCATCCTAGTGCAACTTTGGTGGATAACAATACCTATAATTTCAAAAAAAAAATGTTCGAATTTTTGAGTTTTGAGTTAGCATTTCCATAACAGAATTTATTTGATGGGCATAGAAAGATTTTTTTCAGAACAAATTTTTTTTAGGAAGTTGAATGATGAGATACACAAGTGATTGTGTCCATTGATTGCCAATAAAAGTTGTTTTTATTGTGCAAAGTATGGATCCAAATGTGTTGTTTTTGAAATTGGGGCAGTGGTAAGCACTGTAAATTGCTGAGTTGTAGCAGTGAATTCAAATCTGTTTGGTTTATTTAAAACCATAAAAATGATGAATTTATCCCATATAATGTTGGATGGAAGTGAAAAGTTTAATGGTCAGAATTTTAGATCATGGAAACAAAAGATGCTTGTCATATTTGAATACAAATGTTTGGACAGACTTGTATTGGGGAAAGAAGTGTAATGTCAGAAAATATGGATGCCCAAACGGTGTATGATGTGAAGAATCGAGAGGTTGTGATGCTAATCAAGCTCTCAATAACGAATGAAATGATTCCTGAAGTTCAAGATGGTAATGAAACATTTATCATGTGGGGAAATTTATGAGCCATGCATGATACCTCAGACAAAGGTAGAGCTTTCTTCCTTGAAAATGTATTATTTTCAATCAAAGCAAAGGAGTTTGACTCCTTGCAAAATCATTTGATAAAAATCAGGGATATTAGAAATCAATTGAAACTTCATATGTTTAGATTGCACAAAGATAATACAACTGCTTATTTCTAATTGGAAAAAATTACCAGTAACTAAATGACTTTACTTTGGTCAGCAGCCCTAGCCAAATGTATACATTTACCTCAGATCAGCCTTCAAATCCTCTGCACTTTCATAAGAATTAACTCGACTATAGATCACCTGCCAAAAACATGTCCCACTCACATTAAGAGAATTAAGTTGGTAAAATGCATATCGTGGACACAACATAGATGTACTTAAATGAAAAGATGAAAAGAATGATAGCCTTCACCAAAATATACCTGTACAACACCAACAAAGCCAATAAGTTGGAGTGTCTTCTCCCACTCTGCACTCAACAAACCATTTAATATCCCGAAATGAGTGCTTCCATGACATCTTAATTATAATTTAGAAGACCTTACCCCAATATATGAGCCTAATTTCAAACTGGAAGCATTTTTCCAAAAAAAAACTCTTACCTATCAAAGCATTGATGGCTGCAACGAAACCCTGTCCAAAGTCAATATAAACAATTGCTTAGTAACATGATTAGTAACTGTTGTAAGAAATTATATAATGCTAAAAATGCGTAATCAAAGATTTCATATTACAAAGAAGTGCCCTGATAAATTTAATTGGTGAGGCAACTTGATTCAAGCATTTTCTTTTTTCAAATGAGAAAACAAGCATTTGAAGACAAAGGAAAATGTTTGCCTTCTTTTCTTTTGAATGTTAGGTGTATCAACCTTCCAAAATCTGAACACTTGTTTTTGTTGCCAATCCTAACCATAGGATTAGGGATTGCTCTCTGTTGTCCAAGGTCCACTATTGTAATACATGCTTCCGTCCTTATACACACTTGCAAACATGGAGAAAAGTCTCAATCCACTTAGTGTGTCCTTGGAGGCACAATGCCGGAGTTCAAGCCAACTGTCACTTTGACTTGAACTTCTTCCGTCTAGGCTTACTCCTAGGGAAGCCAAGGGGGGTAGACCCTAGTTACTATGTGAATTATTAAATGAATTCTAGGAGTTAATTTTAGTTTGTTAAAGGTAAGGGGGAGCTAGCCTATATGGCAAGCAATAATGCAAATGCAAGTTTTTAATGAAAATCAACCATTTTCCTAAGTCAACTATGACTAGTGCCTAAGGTTGGGCAATGGGGTCAATTAAAGTTACAACAAAAGATCTAAGTACAATTATACAAGAAATAAACAATGCTATAGGATATCAACAAGAAATTACTTTACACTAGAGATAGTTACAAGATGAAATATACAAATGTAATTTGGCAAGATAACTCACAAGGAAAGTGACAAATTATATAATTGTACAAATATACAAAAGAAACTAATAAATGGTTAGATAATGAAGCATTCAACTTGCACCAATTTACAAATGAAATAATTGAAACATGTCATGGATAAAGCTTATAATGAAAAGAACAACCACTTAGATGATTTTACAATTATACAAAGGAGGAGTTAGATCTTATACCAATGAACATGAGATATCCACAAGATGTTGCTTGAAAGTGACTTGCTTGAAATGTCAAAGTAGTTGAAAAGTAAATTGCTTTAAAAATGTGATTGCAAAACTTGAAAGACAAATTGCTTTGAAAGTGAGATTGCAAATGTTGTGAATGTAGTGTGTACATTGATTTTAATAAAATTTAGGTCTCTCTTTGATTAGGGGGATTAGATGTGAAAGATTGAAGCCTAGACTATGTGACTACCCCAAACCGTTATCCTCTCAACCAAAAGGACATGTTGGGTGCTCAATAAGCAAGGCAAACAAGGCCTTACCTAGTGTCGTGAGATCATCCCTGACCTAGCACCCCAAGTATCTTCCGCAAGCCTCTTTTTTTATGGTGGAAACGATAATGGTTGGATGCCTAATTACTAAACTCACAACCTTTGCCATTTCTTGTCACCCAGGATCCACAAAGTGGCAAGGGGAGAGAATATGGGGCAAAAATGGAGCACAAAAAGATTACTTTAGCAATGATTGAAAAGTGTACAAGCCTTCCATTATTGCAAGGATGGCTTAGGCCAATCTCTTTGAAATGCTTTATAGTCTGTTTAGAAAATTAAATTGCAACCCCACAACAATGGCACAAGTGGAGGCACAATGCCTACCGTTTTGGCCAAGGTGGGTGTAATTGAAAGAATTAAAAAACTTGAAAATAAAAGCAACCTCAACAATGGCACAAGTGGAGGCACAATGCCTACCGTTTTGGCCAAGGTGGGTGTAAAAGGAAAAGCAAGAAACAAAACTACTTCTAGCCTTCACGATTTTGCAAGGATGGCTTAGGCCACTCTCTTTGCAAGGTGTGGGCGATATTTTCTAACTATTACAATATCAGATTTTTGATATAAATTAAGAGAAGGCACACCCAAGAGACTCTCAAGGGTGGCTTACAATGACTTAGAGGAAGAAGAAGAAGGGGGATTTAATATCCCAACTTTAGAATGCCTTTTGAGGGCCTTTGCGGCTCAATACCAATAGCACTTCCTCCTTTTTGCTAAAAATCTGCATAAAAATCAGCAAGGTATATATTATAGGAAATGCTACAAAACCAAGAAACTTGTTAACTTAGTATTAGCCCAATGAAACACCAATTTAAATGTAAATTTCTGAATATGAAAGTGAAACTCTTAATGTTTATTCCAATGCTTGAAATGAGAGAAAAGAAGGAAAGAATATTACATAAATATTGGAAACTTTGGATGATTGAAAATAATGAGTTTTCCACTATAAAACCACTCCTTCAACCCTCTAGTGATCTACCACAAGCTTTTCTTTGCTACACAAGGAAACAAAGAGGTGAGAGCATCCAAAAAACTTGTAAAATACTTTCCAAACTTCAAAGGAAACTACCACAAAATCAATAGCAATACTACTACTAATAGCACCCAAGCAAAATACTTTGCTTGAGTCTCCAAGTGAAACTAGTGAAAGCAAAATGCAAGAAAATGAAATGTAGTTATATCTATTATCACCTCACAAGAACACCATGCAAGGCACCAAGAAGACTCCCAATGCACACCATAGATTCTCCAAAGTTTCCTTTATTATCCACAAAATGTTTCTACAAATACTTGTAGAAAGATTTACACATGAGAACATGAGAGAGAGGGGGAAAGAATGAGAGAAACTTTGGCATAATAGACTTGCTCCAAGAGATAATGAAGAAATGAGGGGGAGAGGGTCTCTTTTATAGGTGAGGATGGGGAGAGACCCCACTTGGATGTGCTCCAAGTGGCATCCATCCATGGGAAGAGGGTCTCTTCAAGGGGGGCGCACTTTTAGGTCAAGAGAGTGATGTGAGGGTTGAGGGTGAGTGGAGAAAGTGGAGACCACCTTTCCCATTAATCAAAGGTGATGTTTGGGTGAATGGGGGTATTGCCAAAGTTTTGGGGGCCCTCATGAAGTATTTTTTTATTTCCCATGAGTTATTGAGCAAAGGGGGGCGCCCCTCTTCAAAGGAGATGGTCAATGTGGGTTGTTAGCTAAGCACAGGTGGTCTTTCTAAGTTGGAAATCATTTTCCCAACTTAGGAAATGCATTTGGGATACTTTTCCCACTCCCTCTCATGACTTTAGTGACTTTTACAAAATTTGGTTATTTTAATTTAGCCAATTACATGTTGATTTTTGACTGACTTGGACTCCTCATGGACAATGGCCTAGCAAAACTTGTCCAAATGAGCTGAAACGTGGTCCAAGGGTGTAGGGGTCCATGAATCATTTGATTTGAGTACTCATACCCCTATACAAAATCCCCAAGGACCACTTTTTTACATTTTACATCAAAAATAATTAAAAATCCTCAGTTTGCGGGAATTTTAATTATTTAAAAAATCCTATCAAAACTTAACCGAATTCCGCAAGACTCTAGGGAATGTCTAGCATGGTCATTTACAACACTCCTAGACCTTAGTCACCCCTTGGGATCGATCATTAGAACGCCTTTCACCACTTTGGAGAATTATTGTGAGTGAAAAACTCAAGGATAATTAAAATTGCAACTAAGCAAGGTTAATGACCTAAGGAAAAAAAACACTCTATGAAAGGACTTTCCTGATGATAAAGTCCTAGGTAACTAGAAAAAAATTGACTCATGCTAGCATATTACAATATTATCCCATGCAGGGGAGCGGGAATTCCAGTTACATAGAAAAGCGTGCCAGGGGCAAAATTTGCCATGTTGAGAAAAAATCTTCAAAAAGGTTGTACCACTAGGTACATATCTTCATGGAACATAGAGTTGACCCCTAGTCGAAATAGGTGGTCAACAATACCAATCCACATTTAATTTATGGATTGAATGTTAGGAATATCAACCTTTTGAACACTTACTTTCATTGCCAAAGCCCTAACCATAGGATTAGGGATTGCCCTCTACTGGCCAAGGTCAACTCTTTTGATACCCCCTCGGCTTCTTAGACCCAAAAGGCTTTGGCCTCTATTGAAAGTGGTGAGAAAATTTAAGTGGTGAAAAAGGGTAACAAAGGAAATGCGGCCTCTGTTACACCATATTTTGAATGGGGTGTGTTGTCGTCCTTATACACACTTGCAAACGTGAGCTAAGTCC
>CBVK0100240771.1:0-13377 GCA_900067695.1 Picea abies | reverse complement strand
TGTTATCAAGGAGGTGAAATAACAACTATCCTCCAAATTTGGCATGAAGGATCTCGGTGTTGCTAACTTCATTATGGGAATGGAGATTAAAAGAGATCGTGCAAATAGAAAAATTTGGTTGAATCAAAGAAAATATGTTGAGACGATATTGTAGAGGTTTAATATGCATGGAAGTAAATCGATCAAGGTTCCTATTCCTATAGGTGTAAAGTTATCTGCAGATCAGTGTCCCAAGATAGAAGAAGAAGAAGAGGACATGTCCCATGTTCCATATGCCAGTGCAGTTAGTAATTTGATGTATGCAATGGTCTGTACTAGACAGAACATTGCACATGCAGTGAGAGTTTTGAGCAGGTATATGTCAAAACCAGGGAAGGAGCATTGGACAACAATAAAGAGGGTCTTTAGGTATCTTCGTGGCACTAACAGCTATGGATTGTGCTACCAAGGAAGACCATGATTGGATAGAGTGTTGTACATACATGGATTTGTTGATGTAGACTGGGTTGGAGATATGGATTGCAAAAGATCTAGAAGTGGGTATGTGTTTAACCTATTTGGAGGAGCAATTAGTTGGAAGAGAAAAAGACAGGCTGTAGTGGCACTCTCAACTACAGAAGTTGAATACATGACAACCACTCATGCAAGCAAGGAAGTAGTATGGTTACAAAGATTGTGTTCAGGTGTTGGGTTGGTACAAAAATTAGTGAGATTAGATTATGACATTCAGAGTGCAATCTTCCTAGCAAAGAACCTATCTTACCATTCGAATACAAAGCATATTGATGTATAGTATCACTTTGTGAGAGACATGGTTGAGGAAAAGAAGTTGTTGCTGGAAAAGGTTGACACTTTGAAGAATGTTGCAGATTCATTGACAAAGTCTGTGAGCATAGAAAAGTTCTCCTGGTGTAGAGTAACAATGGGCATTGTTGCCCTGGATTGTTGAATATATAATCCCCTGGACCCCTGGATGAAAACAAAACAACAAGTGGGAGAATGTTGGGTATGTGTTATATTCTTTGCATGTGTGTGTGTGGGCGCGTCAGATATGACAACTGCATCTGACGATCCCTCGTATTAGTGCCCTGTTTGTGACATGTGTGTCAGGTGATTTCATAGGGGGGTCCCAATGGGGGACAGGTATGCCCCCCCTAGTTACACGCAATGTTTGGCACTAGGTGTAGCCCCGGGCAATGCCTCGAATTTGCTTTTTGGGCGTTTTTTTCTATTTTTAGTGGTTTACTAAAAATAATCCTGGTTTTAGGGATTAGGGTTTTGGTATCTACGGAATACCTAAAAACATTGTATATATTGTATAGTGAATGGTGAAATTCAATATAATGAATATAAGAAAGGTTTTCCCAATTGAGGGTTTCCCGTATAAAATCTTTGTGTACTTTGTGTATGAGCCATTGATTAAATTCTATTTTGTTTAAGAATCTGTATGCATTGCTTTACTTCATAGGTTTAAAACTTACAATAAGTATCAATTTTTTGATACCACATCCTTGGTGATTGTTTTAAACCATTCAGGGACTTTTTCATCTTGCATACCAGCTCCTTCATTCCCTTCACAACATAACCTTCTGATTGCTTCATATATATTTCTTCTTCCATATCCCCATGTAGGAATGTTGTCTTCACATCCATTTGTTCTATTTCAAAATCAAATGCATCAACAACAAATTGTTAATATTATGGTAGCTTCAGGAGGTATGAACCTCTATTGTGACCTATTACAAGATTAAAATATTCTGGAAGGAAGCAAAGAAGTGAAGGAAACCCTAGACAAGTGGTCGACTGTAGAAATATATTTAATATGAATTTATTAGTACCCAGGAGGATAAGTCGGCCCTAGTAATCCTACCCAGACTACTATAAATACAAGGCACCAATTCTCATTATTCACATCTCAACAGTTGTAGAGAGAACTGGTTTTGCGTAGCACAGTGGCAGTCTTGTGCGCAAGTCTCTGGGAAAGTGTGCACTAGCTTCTGGGTGGGATTATCTGATCATCTTGGTTTCTATTCTTGCTTGGTGCATTAGCCTATCTTGGCTATTGGATTGCTACTAGGATTCTCTTCTTTGTCAAGGTCAAGGTGCTCAGAGGGTGGCTTCCACCTATGGTTGGGTGACGAGGGTATCGTCAATGAAAAAATGAGCACAGTCTTCTATATTCTAATAGGTTATGGGTCCACACCTCCTTCAATCAGCCTAAAATGTTGGAAGGAAGCATAGCCACTAGATATTAATCTCATTAAGGAACTTACGCTAGGGTTACTAGCAGGAGTAGCTTCCAAAACACTGCAGCTAGGGTTACTAGCAGAAGCAGTTGCAGAAACCCTAATTCTTAGATCCGGCACCTTGTGATGGAGCATCTTGCTCAAGGAGAAGATATTCAGATGTTCCCTAGTTCAACACACCTTTTGGCTCTCTCAGAAGAAATAAATGATGAATTTCAAGTTTTGGATCAAGGCATGACCAATTACCAATCAACCGAAGACATGAGCAAAATGATCAGTCTCTTACACTACTCAACACTCACTGGAACGATTGAACATGACATGTGGATAATTGATAGTGGTGCTTCTAGGAACATGATGGGAGATCAAGACAGACTCTCAAATCTAAAAGAGAAGAAGATATATTACAAAGTGGATCTTGGAGACAAAAGCACTTACCCCATCAAAGGATTTGGACAAGCCTCCGTCAAATTGAAATCAGGTAACCATGTTCACTTAAGCAATGTTTTATATGTACCTGGTTTAGAAAAGAATCTTGTGTCGATATCATGTCTAGAAGACAAAGGAAACAAAATAGCCTTTGTGTATGGAAATTTGTTATCATGGCATAAGAACTCCAGCATAGAGAATTATAGGGTTATTGGAAGTCGTGAAGGAAATCTGTATAGACTACTAGAACAAAGTGAAGAAGTTCTCGTACATGACAAAGTCAACCCTAATGATCTTTGGCATAGAAGGTATGCTCATATCAATTATCAAGAATTACCTTTTCTCAGAAGAATGGTTGAAGGAATACCATAATTGAAATCTACACATGAAGGAATCTACAAGGGATGTTCCCTTGGGAAGAATATCAAGAAACCATTCCCAGGCAACAACAATAGATCTAAGGAGATCCTAGATCTAATACACTCATATGTTTTTAGTCCAATGCCAATAAGGTCCCTAGGAGGATCTCTTTACTATGTAATCTTCATAGATGACTATTCAAGAAAGACGTGGCTATACCTACTAAAGACAAAAGATGAAGTATTTATCAAGTTCCAAGAATTCAAAGCAAAAATAGAAAACCTCATGAACAAGAAGATCAAGACATTAAGAACAGATAATGGAGGAGAATACACCTTGAAGGAGTTCGTTGCATTCTACAAATTGGCAGGGATTAGGAGGGAGCTAATTGTTCCTCGTAATCCTCAACAAAATGGTGTATCAAAAAGAAAGAATAGATCTATCGAAGAAACCGTAAAAGCCTTATTGACTGATCAAGGTCTATCCATGTTCTTATGGGGAGAAGAATCAATGATGGCAATATATGTGCAGAACAGAAGTCCTCATCATATATTGAAGGACATGACACTAGAGGAAGCATTCTCAGGTAAGAAACCTAACGTGGAAAACCTAAGAATATTTGGATGTCCAGTTTACTCTCATATTCCCAAGGACAAAAGGAGTAAACTAGAACCCTCAGGAAAGAAGGGGATATTCATGGGATACAGTGATTCATCCAAGGCCTATAGAATATATATTCCAGAAAAACAGAAGATCAAAGTTACTAGAGATGTAATGTTCAATGAAAGGATGGCCTTCAAGAAATCCATAGAAGAAATTATAGAAGAAGAAGAGCTTGAAGAACCTAATGAAGAAAACACAGAAAACAAAAAATGACGAAAAGGATCAACTTGATCATCCTATGGAGCCATTTGAAAACAGTAATTCAGATATCATACTGAAGACCAAGAAACTCCCAGCTTGGCTTGAAGCTACATTACAAGATGTAGAAAGACTCAAGGTTCCATAAGGAACATTCAGGAAGAGTAAAAGATCGAAAAGATTCTCAAGTTATGCAGCATACATGACGAAGCTTCTAGATGAAGAACCTACCACATTTGAAGAAGTAGTTCAAAAGGGACAATGGAAAGAAGCTATGATGGAAGAACATCAATCCATTATGAAAAATGAGGTATGGGAAATTGTACCTAGACCTAAAGAAAAATCTGTGGTAACCTCAAAATGGGTATACAAGATCAAACATGTAATAGACGGAAGCGTGGATAAATATAAGGAAAGATTCATGGCTAGAGGGTTCTCCTAGAAGGAGGGAGAAGATTATGACGAAACCTTTGCTCCGGTGTCTAGTTATACCTCCATCAGAGCTATCATATCTCTTTCCACTTCCATGGGATGGAATCTACATCAGATGGATGTAAAGACAGCTTTTATGAATGGAGAAATTGAAGAAGAAGTATATATTGAACAACCTCAAGGGTTTGAGGTACATTCCAAAGACACTCACATTTGTAGATTGAAGAAATATCTATATGGACTCAAGCAAGCTCCAAGGGCTTGGTATGCCAAAATGGACAACTATCTAACAAGACTTGGTTTTTGCAAGAGTCATGCAAATCCAAACCTTTATTACAAAGTCATGGATAATGCACCTGTGATTCTACTATTATAATTTGACGATCTATTCATAACAGGTGAAGAATCTCTCAATATCCAGTGCAAGAAGGAATTAGCTTATGAATTTGATATGAAAGATCTAGGTCTCATGCATTAATACTTGGGACTAGAATTATGGCAGAAGCATGGTGAAGTATTCCTTGGACAAGGAAAGTATGCAATAAAGATCCTTTAGAAGTTTGGAATGATGGAATGTAAATCCATGGACACTCCTATGAATATGAATATAAGAAAAGTGAATGTCCCAGATTCTGATACAGTAGATCCATCTCTATATCGACGGCTAATTGGATCATTGATGTATTTGGTAAATACTCAACCAGATATTTACTTTTTTGTAAATACATTAAGTCGGTTCTAGGTGGAACCTAGACAAGAGCATTGGATAGCTACAAAGCATGTACTAAGATATATTCATGTGACAATAAACTATGGCTTGAGATATACCGCATCTAGTGATATCCAACTTCATGGATTCCCAGACTCTGATTGGGCAGGAAGTGTAGAAGATAGAAAGAGCACTTCAGGTATGTGTTTCAGCTTGGAATCCGCTATGATATCTTGGGGCAGTAGGAAACAAAAGTCTATCATACTCAGTATAGCAGAAGCAGAGTATATGGCAACATGTGAAGCATGCACAGAAGCAGTATGGCTAAGGAAGTTAATCTCTAATTTATTTGATCAGATTCCAGAATAGACCATAATATATTGTGATAATTAGAGTTGTATAAGATTATCAAAACATCCAGTGTTTCATGAAAGGTCGAAACACATTGAGATCAAATACTACTTTATTCAAGATAAAGTCCAGGAAGGAGAGGTAAATCTCAAGTATATCCATACTGATGAGCAGACAACAAACATTCTGACGAAACCTCTATCTAGAATAAAGTTTGCTTATCAAGAGAAGATGGGGATTGTGGAAATAACTCCCTTAGATGAAAGGGAAGACTCTCCAAGTTAGGAGGGAGCACTGAAAATAATATTGAAGCATTTATAATTATTTGAAAAATAGTCCATATTGGATAGATTCTTTCCTGTTCAAAAAGTGGATTGAGATTTCTGATGGACAATGACTTCCCATTGTGGTTAACATGGGAAGTAGTATGATTGTTGATGTATCATAGACAATGAATTCCCATTGTGGTTAACATGGGGAGTGATCTAGGGCAATCTCTCTTCTTGAGGGTTACTCAAGAAGACTGGCTTGCCTCACCGGATAGTGATTTCTCATTGTGGTTAACATGAGGAATGGTATGTTTTGGAGGTTGATACAGGACAGTCTTTTCCTCTTGTGGTTAACAGAGGAAATGGTCTGGACAGTCATTCCTTAGGGTTATACATTCTTTCCAAGGTGCACTTTGATTAGTGTAGGAGGAATGGCCCAGGGTGGGGAATGTTCCAGGCTCAACAATCAGGGACAGACATTCCTTAGGGTTTTACATTCTCTCCAGGGTGCACTTTGATTAGTGTAGGAGGAATGGCCCAGGGTGGGGAATGGTCCAGACTCAGACATTCCTTATGGTTTATACATTCTCTCCAGGATGCACTTTGATTAGTGAAGGAAGAATGGCCCAGGGTGAGGAATGGTCCAAGATCAGAAATCAGAAACAATCATTCTTCCTTGTTTGAGAAGAATAGGGAAGATAGCCCATTGTTTATGCTTTATACTAAGGGAAAATATTTTTTCAGATCTCACAGATGTGAGTGAAAGATTGGCCCAAATGATTCAGTTTATTCTTAACAATATTTTCTATGCAGGTTGTCATAAGATGATTGTTATAGAGACTGTCTGTCTCTAGATAGTAGAGATATACTACTTTGGTGGATACGTTCCACTGGTTGTGACTATGTGTCATGTAGTTTTGTACTACCGTGAATAGACACAGTTGTGTTCTATCAATTGATATTGTACTAGTTGTCATAGGAAATTATCCAATTGGGTGATAATGATGGTGCTCATGATACTACCAGTTGAATGGTCTATTTTTGCTCAAGACCATACCTCCCTAGCTAGGAGGGAGTGTTAATATTATGGTAGCTTCAGGAGGTATGAAACTCTATTGTGACCTATGATGAGATTGGAATATTTCGGAAGGAAGCAAAGAAGTGAAGGAAACCCTAGACAAGTGGTCAGCTACAAAAATATATTTAATATGAATTTATTAGTACCCAGGAGGAGAAGTCATCCCCAGTAAGCCTGCCCAGACTACTATAAATAAAGGGTGCCAGTTCTCATTATTCACATCTCAGCAGTTGTAGAGAGAACTAGATTTGCGCAGCACAGTGGCAGTCTTGTTCGCAAGTCTCTGGGAAAGTCTGCGCTAGCTTCTAGGTGGGATTATCTTATTAGCTTGGTTTCTATTCTTGCTTGGTGCATTAGCCTCTCTTGGATATTGGATTGATACCAGGATTCTCTTCTCTGTCAAGGTCAAGGTGCTCGGAGGGTGGCTTCAGCCTATGGTTGGGTGACGAGGGTATCATCAATGGAAAAACGAGCACAATCTTCTATATTCTAACACATATAACATAAATATTATGGAGGTTAGCTTGGCAACTGGAGAATAAATCACACCAAAATCAATTCCCTCAACCTGGGAATAACCCTTTTCTACTAACCGAGCTTTGTATTTCTCCACTTTTCCTTATGGATTCAACTTCTTTTTAAATACCCATTTGTTGCCAATGATATTTCTTCTGGTTTGCAACTCCACCAGATCCCAAGCCTCATTCTTATCCAAAGATGTCATTTCTTCATTCATGGCCCTTTTCCAGAGATTTACATCCTATGAATCCACTGCATCCCCGATAGTTCTAGGATCATCATCAGTAATAGAAAAAGAAAACTTTGAATGGAAATTAGATGGAGTATACCTTTCTGGTAGCATTCTTTCTCGAACCAGTCTCCTCAATACTGGAGTATGAGGATATTCTTCTTCTTATTCATGTTCTTCTATAGAGTCTGACTCATCATATTTTAAATCAAAATCAGTTTTCTCTAGTTCTTCCTTACTTGGTAGGACTTCCTGTTTAACAACATCCTTCATTTCTCCAAATACCACATCTTGGCTATACACTACCTTCTTAGTTTCAGGGTTCCAAATCTTATAACCTTTGAGACCATTTTTGTATCCAATAAAGATACACTTTTCGACCTTCTTATCTAGCTTACTCTTGTTTTCCTTTGGAACATGAACATATGAATCATAGCCAAATACCTTGAGATGTGTGAGAGAAGGTTCCTTACCAGTCCATACCTCTTATGGAGTCTTGTCATCCAACGCTGATGAGGGTGATCTGTTGACCAGGTAACATGCAGTACTCACTACCTCTTCCTAGAATTCTTTCCCTAGCTCGACACCACTGAGCATGCACCTTTCTTTTTCCATCAACGTTTTGTTCATCCTTTCTAAAAATCCATTCTATTGAGGTGTATATGGAGTAGTTTTATGCCTTTCTATATCACACTTCTTACAAAATTATTTAAATTCATTCCCGCAAAAATCTTCGCCATTATCTGTCCTTAGCAACTTAATTATTTTCTTTGTTTGATTCTCAGAAAGAGCCTTCAACTCTTTAAACCTATAAATACTTTAGATTTATTCCTAAGGAAATATATCCAAGTATTCCTCAAGAACTCATCTATAAATGAGACATAATACACATATTTTCCCAATGATGGGACTGACACAGGTCCAAAGTAACCACTGTGAACTAGATGTAAGATTCCTTCTTCCCTCTTTTCACCAGAGGGGAATATTACCTGATTATGCTTCCCATATAGACAATGTTCACAGAAATCAAAATCCAGAGAGCACTTATAAATACCTTCAACTATACCTTTACCATGTAGTAGTCGAAGACCCTTCTCTCTAATATGCCCCAGTATTTGATTCCACAACACAACCTTTTCTCCAGAGACTGTAGGAGTTATTTCTTCTTCAACTCCAATATCAGGAACAATGGAACTATTACACCCATCAATAATAGTTCTTCCTTCTAGCTTATACAGAGTTCCAAACTGAACTCCTTTTAGCAACACCATTTCTCCTCGAACCATCCTGCAAGTTTCCTTTTCAAAAATTTTTTTTACCCATGCATCGTCCATTTTTCTTACAGAAATCAAATTCTTGCCAAACCTAGGATGTACAAAACACTAGGTAGTTTTCTAATCCTTCCATCTATGATCCTCAACTTGAATTTTCCTTGTCCTATGATTTTGGTTGTCGAATCATCACCTAAGAAAACATTACCTCCATCATACCTTTCATATTCGTAGAACCACTCCCTGTGGGGTGTCATATGAAAGGATGCCCTAGAGTTAACCAACCATGCCTCATGATCTACATGTGTTCTTGAAGGAGCCAAATACACATCCCCTCCTTCTTCCTTGGAGGTATTTTCTTCTATAGAATGAGATTCGTCAAATCCCTTCTTTTTCTCAACCTTGGATCTACATTGCTTCTTGTAGTGCCCTTCTTTTCCACATCTCCAGTATACCCTTACAAAATTTCCGGGAGATTTAGATATACCCTTAGACATAGATCTCCTAGTTGAGAAATTAGATCTATTCCTTTCCTGGGAATGTCATCTTGCAAATAATGTGTTTGTGATCTTCCAAAATTAGCTTCACACGCTCGCGTGATGGAACACAGAGATGGCCCAGACGACACAACAACCCATATTGAAGATGGAAATTAGCAACCATTGAGTTGGCTCCCAACATTTGGTAGGTGGTGGATAAGTCAGGGTCTGTCTCATAGAGGTGGGGCCATTCGAAGGTCTTGTGGCCACAAGATTCTAGCACCGTGGTGAATGTCGCGACTGGAGGTCAACTGAAGCAATCAACAACTTGGTTGGTAATTCCTGTTTTATACTTGATGTTGATATGGAACTGTTGTAAGTATGTGGACCGCTTCTGATGGCAGCCATTCTTCAATTTTCCTTGGGTCTGCATGAATTGTAGTGGATTGTGTTCAGTGTGGATGACTGTCTTCATCCAAAGAATATAATGTATCCATTGGAGGCAATATTGCACATTGGAGTACATTTCTTTGTTGTAAGTATGGTACTTACGGATGGCATATGATAGTGTCTCACTATGATATGCCACGAGGTGGCTGTGTTGAGTAAGAATGACTCCCACAACAAAGTCTAAAGCATTTGACTCGATCTCAAAGGGATGTTGCAGGTCCGGTAATGAAAGTATTGGGGATGAGCACAAACAATTATTCTAGCCATTGAAGTCTTGTTGTTGGGATATGCCCCACACAAATTTTTCCTTACTGCCACCCCTGGTTACTTGGCTGAGGGCCCATGCGATATGGGAGAATCAAAACATGAAACTACGATAGAAATTGGTGAGAACAAAGAAACTTCGAAGATCAGTGAGAGTGGTTGGGGTTGGCCAATCACGGATGACCTAGATATTGGATGGATCCACATGCACACCATGTCGATCAATGATGTAACCTAAGTAATGGACCATGTCCATGTCGAAGGATAATTTTTCCAATTTTTCATATAGTTTGTGTTGTCGCAGGGTGTGCAAAACCTATTGAATATGATGAAAGTATTCCACTCAAGTCTTTTTGTAGATGAGGATGTCATCCAGATACACCACTACAAAATTATTGGTGAAATATCGTAGGATATCATCCATCATCCTCATAAAATTTGTTGGAGCATTTGTCAAACCAAAGGGCATGACCAACCATTCAAAAAGAACTTCTTTTGACTTGAAGACAATCTTCCATACATCTGTTTGTTCTATTGGGAACTGGTGGTAGCCAGACTTCAGATCAATATTACTAAATAATTTGGCCCCCGTGAGATGATCAAGGAGGTTGTTGATTCGGGGAATCAAGTATAGGTTTCAGACTATCATTTTATTCAAGGCCCGATAATCAATGAAGAGTCACTAGGTCCCATCTTTCTTCTAGACCAACACGATTGGCCTCCTACAAGGAGATGAGATGGGATGTATGTGCCCCTTGTGGAGTAGTTATTGGATCTACCTCTTGATCTCCTCATTTTATAATAAAGAGCGGTGGTAGACTGGCCCATTGGGTAGTAGTGTGATTGGGTTCAGATCGATGGGATGCTTGACTTGGCAGTGCAGAGGTACCCCGGTAGGAGAGGAGAAGATATCTGAGTATTCTTCCACGACCTTATCCACTTTCTTATGTTGTGTGGAGAGATCGGTTGCGGAGACCCTGGATGTGGCTGCAATATTTCGCTCACTCTGAGAGAGAATCATGAAGAATACAAATTTCCCAGTCTGAGAGATGGCATTCCTACATTGCTTGGTAGAGATCAAGGAAATAGCACTAGGAGGGACTGCCTCGGGTATCCTGTGCAATTTCCTATTCAAAGTAATAATAACACTACGAGGCCTAGACTCATATACAACATGATGTTTCCATAAATAAGGTTGGCCCAAAATAACATTACAAACTTCGAGAGGAGAAAGATCACACAATACCTCATCTTTGAAGGGCTTGATATCGTACAACAATCGATATTGTTGGATGATGTAGAGATCGCTTCCTTGGCGAAGCCATCCAGTGGTGTAGGGTTGTGGGTGCGGTGTTGTCGGTAGAGACAACCTCTTGAAGACCTCTACTGAGATGAGGTTCTTTTAGCTATCGCTATCAATGTTGAAGTGCATCAGGGTGCCTTTTACCCTCATCTGTGAATGGAATAGGCACTCGCCTTCTTCTGGATCATCTGGTTCACTAGGCTGTAGCTTGGTGGTAGTAATAGTGGCACTGGGTTTCACATCAATGATTCGTCTTTCCCTTTCTAGTTCTAACTCAGAGTCAGAACCGACATCTGATTTAGAGGATTTCACTTTGGCCACCAGTGACTTCTTCGAGCGGAAGTTAGCAGTGTTATGCCAAGGGATCTTGCGGAAGTCACACCACTTCCTGGTATCTTTCTTTATATTTTCGATGTCGTTCTTTGCTTGTGGCTTAGACTGGTTTTCCTAATATTTTCCATATTTTCTCTATCCTTTATTCTGTGGGTAGGGGATGCCCCTTCCTTGCTTTTGTTGTGAGGGGTTCCTAGGCCCAAATTTTTGCGTCTTTTGTTTGAGCTTCTTCTCGAGTTTGACGGCATATCAGTAGGCCGTGCCCAAGGATGAAATGTCCATAAATTCCATTTTGGTATGGATGTATCTATGTAGAGAACCATGATAATTGAGCACCAGATGTCACTCTGAATATATGATACCCAATGTGGTGTGCAAGGTATGGAAGATATTTGTGAACTCTGGCACTGCTTGGTCTCTTTCTTGACATAGTGTGGTCCATTTGGTATACAAGTCATCATAACTTATGAAAGGGTAGTATTGTTCCTTAATAGCATCCCTGAAGGATTCCCAGGTGGTCGAGACTGTAAATAATGAGGGTTCCTCTCTTTCCTTTTTCTCACATAAAGCTTCCCACCAATCTTTGACATGGGGAATGGCTTTGAGGAGTGAAAAAGTAATCTTTTCTCTATTCGAAAAGTTATGGATAGAAAAATACCCTTCTAGTAGATTCAACCACTTGTCTACAACATCTGCATCTATATGACCTTCAAATATAGGAATATCAAAGTTGATTTGTACCTTGAAGAGGGTGGTGTCTCCGCTCGAGGAAGATGCATCGCCTATTGGTATCCGCTGAAGGATTTACGCAAAACTATCCATCATCTCATTCCTTTCTTGCATGAGGGATTCCTCAAACAACATTTTGAAAGGATATCCTATCCCATCATATTTATTTTCTCCTTCCATGAGATTTCTCTTGGGTGTGCGAGATATTTTATCCTCAAGAGAAACAAGCTCAAGACCCAATTCTTTGTATCTTGACCTCGTTGGGGACATGCATTGTGTTAGGGTCCTAACCCGCACATAGGTAGAACAATATATTCAGATGTAATAAAGGTCAATATTAATAAGTCCTTTCAATAAAATAGAATAAGGCAGATGTAAGAAGACCTAATAGAAGCTTCCGCTTCTAGAGGGATCTTCCTCTAGATGCTTCTTTTTAGTATAAATAGGAGTCGAGCATATGAGAAACCTAACTTGGATATTATTGTAATAGAGCTCTGCTCAACTAGAGGCTTCCCCCTAGAAGAGGCCCGTGAACATTGCTTTTAGATTCAAAGTGATAATTATGTTGTTATTCTTATATCATTTCAGTGCTATTATGGTGAATGCTCTGGTTATATTGTTATTATTCTACCATTACTATCATTTTATTTATGTTCTGCATACATTTGATATCTGGTATATTACAAGCGGTATTAGAGCACTTTCCTCAGCAGAAAGTGTGGGTTAAATTTGTTTTTTTCCAGGGTAGAGACGTATTCTGACGTCTTTAAGCCACAAAGATCTGTAGTTACATGCATAAACCCATGGTTGAGGGATTCATACACATAGGAAATACAAGTGGTACTTAAACACACATATTTTGGCCACCCTTGTAACCCCTATTGGTACCCCTTCTATAAATTCTAACCTTGTACAATATCTACTGCAAACTGATATTTAGAAAAGAACAGAAAAGATACAATGGCAAATACAAACATTACACAGAGATTTTTCACCTGGAAACCCAAACTGGGAAAACCAACATATATTATATTGATACACATTGTTGTTACATTGTTTACAATA
>CBVK0100240770.1:0-13378 GCA_900067695.1 Picea abies | reverse complement strand
AATCGAACATGAGACTTCATTTTACAAATTTCCTTCCATTTACACGGCACTTGCCAATCCATCTACACCCGCGTAGGCATTATGTTGAACATGTTGTTCCTTATTATGTTGTTCTTTTTTTTTTATTCTATTGAACATTGTTATTATGTTGAATAGTAAATAAAGAAGAAAATATGATAGAATTTATATGTTTAGATTTATGTTTTATGAGGCTCTGTATGCACAGGCCTTACACAGACACTAACATTTTCCCCAATAGAAGGAGAAGGACATTCATCCGAATTGCTCAAAATTTTCAGCTAGGAAGTTGAACAAGAAATGACTATAGCATTGGTGCTTGCAGCAGAAGAGGAAGCAGACAGCATGGAGTTTGTTGATCTGTATGATGAATTGGAATACCTAGAGAGAAGGGTAATGGTGCAAAGCTTTCACATCCAATAGGTCAATTTGGATATATATGGAGGAGCGTACCAGCCAGAGGAACGGTTGGAGAGAGTTGGAGATATACCAACACGAGAGGAGATGACAAAAATCAAGATGTCAGAAGAGGAAGCTGAGCAGTAGCTTGATGATGAGACTATGGAATTGAATTTTGCAACAGAGTGGCAACTCGATTCCACAAGGGGAGATAAAAACAGCATGGGAGATCGAGTAGATATTCCCACTGACAAGAAGGGAGAGTTGCAGCTAAGAAGACTGCATAAGAAGAGCCAGCCACTGGAGAAAATGGAAAGGGTGATAGAAGAGATCAAGAAGTTGATGTTGAGATCAGTAGAAGCAGTCAACAAAGAGGAGTTGAGCAGAGGAGATCCTACCATAGAAGCAGGGAAGAAACAGAAGAGGAAAAATAAGCAACAACATAGTTGGAGAGGAGCAAGAGGACAACTCTAGAAGAGAATTTGGGATCCAAGAGGATTTCAACACTGGATAAGAGGAGCTCATGTTTTTCCTAGAAGGGGAGTATGATGTAGGAGCATCACTCCACCTCAGTGAATGCACCAGCATGAAAACACGTAATGGAGAAACTGAGAGGCATTAAACCTCCCATTTTTTATTTATTTGAAATAATCCTATACACATTTTCATGTTGTAAGGCTGTAAATGTCGGGCCATGCCTTTGTACAGGTAGTGGTTGGATTTCCTTAAAGGCTTGCTTGTAGTAGGCCCATATCGTAGTCAACTCTTGGTAAACATTTATGAAACTTTAATGTAATAGATGAGGTTAGGTAAGAGAGGACAAGCTTGTAGAGCCCCTCTTTGGTAAGGAGATCTTGTATCAGATTTCAATAGGCAGAGAATGATAGAGAGGTCTGGGTAGAGAGGCCTTAGGAGGTAGAATAGTTCTGAGAGAGAGACCTTGAGAGAACTGGGACTCTGTTACAGTCTAGTTTTTGTAAACATCTTTATAGGCACACAGAGTTAATAGAAAAGTAGTTTTTTCTGCGTATCGTGTGTTCATGTATTTGTGTTCATTTTATGTTTTATGCATTTTCATGGTTTAAATGCATACCTGGTGAAGTATTGGATGAGTTTCAATTGTTTCTCATCTTTGAGTTTCTGAGTGCAAGGAATTCACACAGTCCGCAAAGAGTGAGTTAACAAAGGTTTAACTTCAAGGGAAAGATCATGAGAGATATCATTGAACCTTCACCAGTGGAAGTGCAAGGAGTGCACAGGAGGAACTCTTTATTAAGTTTAGAGAGAACCAGAGTTATTGAAGACTCTATAGATCTCTGCCAGGTGGGCATTGAGCCGGTGCAAGTGTGCATAGAAGAACTCCGTGTTTATTTTAGTAAGAAACAGAGTTATTGAACATTCTGTGAGGAAAAGATATGCAAGGTGTGCATTGAGCAGAAGAACGTCGGGAGGGTAAGAAGTATTTATTGTTCAATAAATCCTTTAGATTTTAAGTTTGATGAAATCCCAGAAATGCAAGGTGTGCATGGGAGATATAAATCTTTGAAAAGATCAAGCGCAGATATTTTGAAAGAGTCGAGCTTATTCTAAGTCCATAAGCTCAGAAGAGATAATGCTTTCAGAAGCATAAGTGAGACCCAAAGGAGTCGGGTTCACAGGAGGAAGTTCAAACGCCGAGACCTTTCAAACATTGACAAAATCTTCTAAATTGAAGAAAGTCTAAAGCTCAATAGGACGAGAAAAAACAAGCGTCTGATTGGTTCTGGAGAAGAAGATGGACTGTTAGATCTACATCCAGGCAGATCAGGAATGAGCATAAGAGAACTAGATCTCAGTCATTAGATCTGGGCATGTGGACCAACAACCATTGGATCTAGAAGAAAGTGCATGAGGTTTAACCCTTTGGAGTTACACAGGAGAGAAGACTTTGTAAAGTGTCGAAGTCTCGACATCACCATGACTGTCCATCAGAAGATACGCGTGGTGAGCGATCAACGTTTTGCTTATTCACACATTAGGGAATTTAAAGGACAAAATCACAAGAACTCGTGAAAGATGAGTTCGCAACTTGATCGTGGTCGTTAGATCCAGAAGGAGGAGGAGAGATATCAAAAGCTCAGGAGTAAGAATGATCATGATCGTCGGATCATAGGGAAGGATATTGATAGTTGTCAGATCAGAAGGAAGTGCACGAGCCTTAGCATGTCGCGTACAGAGGAGAGAGAAGTTATCGGAGTTGAAACTTTAGATTCCCGAAGTCCAGAATCCTAGAATAGAATCCCGACCATCCAATTAGTGGGATAGATCTGAGTCATCAGATCACTCGAGGTGAAGACCAAGCATTGGATCGCCAGAAGGAATCACAACCATTGATTTCTAGAATCTTAGGAGGGAGAGAAGTTTGAAACTTGAGATTCCCAAAGTCTGAAGTCCCAGAATGTCGAGGTGAAATCCCAGTTGTTCGATTGATCAAGAGTGAGTTGTCAGATATTGTGAGTGCATAAAGAGTCAAGTTTGAGACTTGAAACTCCCAGAGCACGGAGAACCGAAGAGCTGGAGCATATCGGGACCGTTGAAGCCAGGAGGGTATGTGACAACAGCTCGAAATATCTGCAAGAAGGAGGAAATTTAAACTTGAAACATGCGAAGCACGGAGAGCCAAAGAGTCGTGAGTCATTGATCTAAGAGAAGACACATGTAAACAGATCTCGTACTCTGGGGAAAAGTTGAAGTGGAATTTCAGTTTGAAAATCGAGATCGTTGAAGCATGAAGACCTGAAGTCCCAGAATAAGATCTGGATCATTGAATTCGGAGTAGACGTGGCATAAATCTATTAACTCTGGGTAAACTCCTAAAGTAACCCTCGATCGTTGGATCAGGAGTACATGTGTCAGTGGATTTTAGACCCCGGGTAAAAGTCATTGGGGAAAAAAGGTTTGAGATTTGAAATCTCAGAAGCCTGGAGCTATGGAGGAAATCTCGACCATTGATTGAGAAGGGGTCATTGGACCGTTGATCTAGGTTGAAAGTTCAAACACCTAGGTGAAGATCGAGTGGTTGATTTAAAGAACAGGTGTCCGTAGATCAGAAACTCTAGAGAAGTGAAGTACGGAAGAGAGTTGAGTTTGATATTTCAAACTTTCGGAGTCTAGAATTGCGAAGAGAACTTGGACCGTTGATTCATGGAGAGCTAATCTAGTCCGTAGATAAGGAGAGAATAGATTTGAAGCGTTTATTTGGGTGATATCGTCAAGATCGTGAGATCGATGATCCTATGTCATTCCGGGGATAGTGTTTTTAGATACAGAGGGGGACCTTTAAGGTTCCAGAGAGTCTTTTGACTTGAGAATTTGGGGATCCAATACCGGGAGGTCGTGCGTTCCTATGGGGGAGTAGGGGGGCTGCATCAAGTTGATTCTCCATCTTATTCTAGAAAAGGAAAGGACAAGATGGAAGATGGAAGTAGGTTAGGAAGGAAGGATGCTTCAATGTTAGTTGAAAATTTTGATTGGGGATTATATGTGTCAGTATTGTTTACTCACTTGGTTCCTACCATGTTTAAAACCCTCTTTTGATTCCCTTTTGGTATTTTAAGTGTGATAATGATTTATTGATGAATTATTGTAATTTTGTTCGTTAAGATTATTAAATGATGCATTTACTTGATTCGATGTCTTGCATGCCTTGGTGTGATCATATAGGAACTATGCATTAGAGGCAGTGGTTGTTTATCATTAGTACATGCATAATATATGCATCTGCTAGCTATGAACACATAGCCTACACATACACTAGTACAATTAATTAATGTATTAATGATTAAACTAGATTATTAAATATTTAATTGAATGGTTTAATGACTATGTAAGTTATATTGCATTCAAAAATATCTAGAAGCATTAAATACCTTATTGACTTTGATTGATGGTTGGTATGGTGAATTAAATGAGCATGGTTTATTTTCATGTACATTTTGGGGAAAATTGTCAAAATGCATTTATAATCTAGCATGAGACGAAAGACTTTGCATTTTATTTGTTATTATTTTATGCAAGTCATTCATATTTTAGTTTTATTTTAAACTTTTCCCAAAAACATAGATAAGGGAGGTTGATGGCTAATAATGAGGGTGGTTGAGGAGACTTGGGGAAGGTGGTATGGAAACTTGATAAATTGGAAGAGGAAGTGGTGATGAAGAGGAGTTTGAGAGGTTTCAGCATGTTGAGGGGTTGGATCATTCTTATAAAATATATTTCTTGTGATAGTATTCTTAGAGCATATGTGTTTTGTTGTTCTTGGAGTCATGGGCATGAAGGGCCAAGAAACTGAAAGTCATCTAGGAAGCCATCTAGACTCCTAAATGGCTTGGAGGATAATATCATTGTTTCACTCTGGGTAAGTGGGAAAATAATTAGGAAAATAATGCTTGGAAACACCTTCCTATTACTAGTAGGATTACATTGGAATTGATGAGCTTCAATAAACCAAGGAGGAGGTATTTTTCAGTGGTATTTTGTTATTGTTATTTTGATATACTTTTGTTTTAAAGTTTAAATATTAGAGTTAACATCTTACTTAATTCATCATGTTATTTATATTTATCATTGAGAAAAGGTAGAAGAGTTATGGAAATGAAAATCAATGAAATTATGTTAAAACAAAGTTTGTATTGCATATGTATTTAATGAGTGATTAATTGCCTAGCATCGGGTGGATGGGTTCTACAACGTACCTATGTGTAGATAATGTATAATTGTACTATATTATATTCTCAATGATGATAGTTATATGATTTCCTTTAAGCATGTAAGTTTAAAAGTGGAGTTGTGGTATGTGGATGTTAGCTTGATAGATATTGTGAATGGGTAATTGGTGTGATGCGCATGGTAAATAAACATACTTTTCTTACATTAAATGCCAACAAGTAACTTGTTAATGGCATGAAAATTGTTATATGTTTAAATGCATGATTATGTGTTTTTGTAAGCTAACCTATAAGTTCATGGGCTAGGTAATATCCAAATAATCGTAGCACTGAAGTAACATTGGTGTCAGGGACATCACAAGGGTAATTGTATGTTTTTTTTTTGTTTATTAGTTTGTCCATGACATGTGGGACTAACCTATGGCTAAGAAACTGCGACTCAGGGGCATCTAAGCCGTCAAAATCACTTGGGGATCACACCCGACCTGAGCCACACAAACCCTTAACATGGTTGGATTTTTTGTCCCCGTAGGTTTCGAACTGGTGACTTTAACATCACAAAGTGCCTTAACAACACACTCCATCACCGACTGGTGACTTTAACATCACAAAGTGCCTTAACAACACACTCCATCACCGGTTGTCCTACACCTCAGGGACTAAGGGTAATTGTATGTTATTAATATTTATTTTTTGATTTAATTATCGGTTCCAAACATTGCCATCATATGTGGGTAAGTGTGTTTTTGATAGGAAGCATAGTTGCCCAGACTAGTTATTCAATGTTATATATCTAAGAACAACAATAATTTCATAGTATGGTCGATGATAGGATGTTGAGCCTAGTTCTATCAAGAGGGGTGGAGGTTTTTCCCACTATGTATCCTCTTAAACCTAGAGTTGTGGGAGGGCCATATTAGCCATGTTCCCCTAGATGTGTGATGGTGATTACTATTTTCTTATTGGGGAAGTTAGGTATATTAATCAATGTTTTTTCCTTCAAATTATATCTAGAGTTAGGTTAATATAGTCAATGATTCATCATATTGCAACAGAGGAAGGGATGGGAGATGGAGTATGGAAGTAGGTGTTTAGGAGGAGAGATGATTTTGAGTTAGTTGAGAATCTTGTTTGGAGATTAGATGTACTATTGATATTTCATTACCTAGTTCCTACAATGTTTAGAACACTTATTCAATTCACTTTCAATGATTTAATTATAAATGATGAATGAACGTTGAATTGTTATTCTTTCTAAAAATGAGAATTATTGATGATTGATTTACTTCTTTTTTTTGATAATTTAGGATTCGTTTCAAACATATAGGAACATTGCATTAGGAACATTATTTGTTATAATAACTCATGCTTGGGATATGTGTGCAATATATATGCCTACATACCTAGCCTATGCACAATATTATGGTTTCATAAACACATTAGTTACTAAAACATATTATTAATTAATAGTTTGGTGAAATTGGAAATTAACATATTATTAATTAATAGTTTGGTGAAATTGGAAATTTTATCATATGAATATAAATTTCATTTGTAAGATAGGAATTCAATCATTTTCATTGGTTTGTGTGAAATAATAAACAATTATAAATCAATTGATTATCATCTAACTCTTGAGTGAAAAGTCAGATGTATTAAAAGGTTAGCATGTGTGTAGTTAGATTGCATTGAATATTATTCGAATTAATATTATATTTCTCCTCCCTGGGATAAGGGTGTCAATGCATAGGATAGGAATGAATGACTACCCATTTTCATGAGGAGGTTGGTCATGCATAAGGGAAAGGACATGGGCATGAAGGGCCAAGAAACTGAAAGTCATCTAGGAAGCCATCTAGACTCCTAAATGGCTTGGAGGATAATATCATTGTTTCACTCTGGGTAAGTGGGAAAATAATTAGGAAAATAATGCTTGGAAACACCTTCCTATTACTAGTAGGACTACATTGGAATTGATGAGCTTCAATAAACCAAGGAGGAGGTATTTTTTAGTGGTATTTTGTTATTGTTATTTTGATATACTTTTGTTTTAATGTTTAAATATTAGAGTTAACATCTTACTTAATTCATCATGTTATTTATATTTATCATTGAGAAAAAGTAGAAGAGTTATGGAAATGAAAATCAATGAAATTATGTTAAAACAAAGTTCGTATTGCATATGTATTTAATGAGTGATTAATTGCCTAGCATCAGGTGGATGGGTTCTACAACATACCTATGTGCAGATAATGTATAATTGTACTATATTATATTCTCAATGATGATAGTTATATGATTTCCTTTAAGCATGTAAGTTTAAAAGTGGAGTTGTGGTATGTGGATGTCAGCTTGATAGATATTGTGAATGGGTAATTGGTGTGATGCCCATGCTAAATAAGCATACTTTCCTTACATTAAATGCAAATAAGTAACTTGTTAATGGCATGAAAATTTTTATATGGTTAAATGCATGATTATGTGTTTTTGTAAGCTAACCTATAAGTTCATGGGCTAGGTAATATTCAAATAATTGTAGCACGGAAGTAACATTAGTGTCAGGGACATCACAAGGGTAATTGTATGTTTTTTTTTTGTTTATTAGTTTGTCCATGAAATGTGGGACTAACCTGTGGCTAAGAAACCACGACTCAGGGGCATCTAATCTGTCAAAATCACTTGGGGATCACACCCGGCCTGAGCCACACCAAACCTTAACATGGCTGGATTTTTTGTCCCTGCAGGTTTCGAACCGGTGACTTTAACATCATAGAGTGCCTTAACAACACACTCCATCACCGGATGTCCTACACCTCATGGAATAAGGGTAATTGTATGTTATTAATATTTATTTTTTGATTTAATTATTGGTTCCAAACATTGCCATCATATGTGGGTAAGTGTGTTTTTGATAGGAAGCATAGTTGCCCAGACTAGTTATTCAATGTTATAGATCTAAGAACAACAATAATTGCATAGTATGGTCGATGATACGATGTTGAGCCTAGTTCTATCAAGAGGGGTGGAGGTTTTTCCCACTATGTATCCTCTTAAACCTAGAGTTGTGGGAGGGCCATATTAGCCATGTTCCCCTAGATGTGTGATGGTGATTACTAGTTTCTTATTGGGGAAGTTAGGTATATTAATCAATGTTTTTTCCTTCAAATTATATCTAGAGTGAGGTTAATATAGTCGATGCTTCATCATATTGCAATAGAGGAAGGGATGGGAGATGGAGTATGGAAGTAGGTGTTTAGGAGGAGAGATGATTTTGAGTTAGTTGAGAATCTTGTTTGGAGATTAGATGTACTATTAATATTTCATTACATAGTTCCTACAATGTTTAGAACACTTATTTAATTCACTTTCAATGATTTAAGTATAAATGATGAATGAACGTTGAATTGTTATTCTTTCTAAAAATGAGAATTATTGACGATTGATTTACTTCTTTTTTTTGATAATTTAGGATTGGTTGCAAACATATAGAAACATTGCATTAGGAACATTATTTGTTATAATAACTCATGCTTGGGATATGTGTGCAATATATATGCTTACATACCTAGCCTATGCACAATATTATGGTTTCATAAACACATTAGTTACTAAAACATATTATCAATTAATAGTTTGGTGAAATTGGAAATTTTATCATATGAATATAAATTTCATTTGTAAGATAGGAATTCAGTCATTTTCATTGGTTTGTGTGAAATAATAAACAATTATAAATCAATTGATTGTCATCTAACTCTTGAGTGAAAAGTGAGATGTATTAAAAGGTTAGCATGTGTGTAGTTAGATTGCATTGAATATTATTTGAATTAATATTATATTTCTCCTCACTGGGATAAGGGTGTCAACGCATAGGATAGGAACGAATGACTACCCATTTTCATGAGGAGGTTGGTCATGCATAAGGGAAAGGAATTAGGAAGGGTGGTGGAGAGAGAAATAAAAGGGAAGAGTGGGGATGTTAATTTGGGAGGTTAAACAATTATGGAAATTCATGAGATCTACATTATTTCATAGAACTATAAGACTAGTTATCTACAGATTGGATATTGGACTGGTGTCATTATTCTTGGAACTTCAAGCATGGAGGTATAGGAAACCCAAAGGTTACCTAGAGCTAGGAATTTTCCCATGCTCCTAGTTGGTTGGAAGGTTAAATCTATTTTCGAATTATTTTTAAGGAAACTGGACTACACTTGGGAAATTGAAAATTTTCAAATAGAGATTGAGGTATTTCCTTTCTTATAAGTCCATGTATTCCTACTCGAATTATTATGTAATAAATAGTTTCAATTCCATAATTAATAGTTCCATGAATGTTATTCCAATTGGTTCAATTTTATCATTCCAACTATAGGTTAATATTGTAAATTAATTTATAGACAACCATAAAATAGAGTAGATTTTTCTTTGGCCTAAATTACAACTAAATTAGAAAAAATGTATACTGTGAGCTAGTGAGATGTATTACAGTAGATTAAAAGAAAATATAGATGAAATATGTGAAATTGTTAATTATAGCACCATGTTAAGAATAAAAACATTGTAGGGGCTACATGTGACCATTGGATTAAACAAAATAAACAAGGGCCTTTATGGGAAAAAATCATGGACACATGAAAGAAAATCTTGGTGTTACCATTTTGTTCCTTGATCTGCAAGTATTTAGACTCTACCTTTAACATTTTTGGATTAATGTTTTATGTAGTAGTTTCCCAATATTTTCAATTTTTTCTATTATATTCCTATTGTTTGTTCTTCAATTTTTTCTATTATATTCATAGCCTTGTTTTGTGAAAAGTGTGTGTCACGATGTTATTATTAGTCCCTTCCTTGAGCGATCAAGGACTATTGTAAACAGTTTTTCCACTCATATTATTCTATGCACAAGTCGATGCATTTTTTGTAACTTCTCATAAGTTTTCACTTGAAGATTTATCAAGCACGTTTTCTAGTCCAATCAGGTCTTATAGGATGTTTTGTTTACTAGTCAAACAATTTGGGTTTTTGTTTGGCCTCATATAGAGACCATTTTAAATTATCTATGTTTTTTGGTTAGGATTAAACTCAAGGTTTTCAATATAGAATTTAGAGATGAACTAATGTTATCTCTTGAGTTAGAATTAGCTCTTTAACATTTTTTGTTCATATAGTATATCCTAAGTTTACCACCTTATGTATCCTAAGTTCATATCTTATCTCATATCCTAAGTTCATAATCTATCTTCTTATATTGTCGAGCGTGTTAATGTTTTATGCTCAACACATGACACGCCATGCTCATCTTCCACCTGCCACTCTTCTCTCAAACTCCTCTTTCTTCAATGCTTAGAATCATTATCATATTTATGTGCTTTCTCTAGGTTGGTGATAATTCACTCTCCAGGGATGTACGTGGGTGTAGTTCCATTTTCATGGCTTCAACTCAACAGAGGTTGAGTTCCCATCAATGCCTAAAATTATTGTTTCTAACCCTCAAATTGTCGAGTTCTCACTAATTCCTGGAATTATTGTTGCCAACCCTCTCACCAGTGCGTGGAATTATTGCCACCAACCCTCTCACCAGTGCCTCAAATTATTCTTTCCAACCCTCAAAATATGTTGTAGACTAATTTATAGTTGAGTTACCTGAAGGTATTTTGAAACTACAAAAAAGTAGCAAAGTTAAAGCAACAAAGACAAAAAAGTAGTTGATTTAAAGCAGCAAAGCCAACTAGGTCCGAAAGTTCACTGGGAGAACATTACCATTGGTAGGAGAACATGACCCGCCACTACCCTAGTGTAAATTCATCCTCATTTCCTTGGATCTCTAGCTCTACTAGATTTCTTGAAGTGCTCCTTGATGTTCATAAGTTTTTTAAGGAAACAGGGCTTCAATAATGTTTTTTTTTTTCATTGTAAGTATTTATGTGTTTACTAGTTTACAAAGATATGATTTTTTTATTGATTGCAACAGGGATTTAATAGGTTACAATACTTATGGAAAAGATAAGTCACATAAAGGAATAATTTAATAGGTTACAATACTTATGGAAAAGATAAGTCACATAAAGGAATATCAGAAGCTCAACTTTACATTGAAGAAGATGACTAGTAAATATAACAACTTGCAGAAGCATATCATGTATTAGGTAAAACTGTTGGAGGGCGTTTATGGTTATACAATTTTTTAACCTAAATTAAATTTGTGATAATTAAGCAATGAATCACAAAATTATTGATATTATTTTCCTTTTGTTTTTGTAGACATGATGGATTGGAGGGAAACTAAAATCGAACATACTTACCAGTTGCAATAGCATTGACTTATTTTTTTGTATTCCTTTCTTCTTTTATGTCTTCCTTTCTTTACATCTAACATGGAATATAAATTATTAAAGAACTCCATACCTCTCCATGATAGATAATTAATCAAAATAAATGCCAACAAAATATTCCATGCAAATGTTACACCAATATGTCCATCGAATATTCGATGCAGATGCTACATTGATATGTCCACCACACTTTGATGCAGGAGCATCGCCAACAACATCAAGTGAGCCAGCGCGGAAGCAAAAGACAGCTGGAAGGCATCCAACACAAATTTTTGAATTTCTCTTAGATTTGATGCGTGAACATAAATGTGGCAATTTAATGAAGCGCACTTGTATAATGTAATGGACCTTGAGCAGATTTGCTCTCGTCCTTAGTAGGTAGAAGGCATTTAAAGTAGTTAATGCAGGTAGATAGAATTTAATTCTAGATTGGACAGTTTTAGAGTGCAAGAGGGAAACGGGATATAGAAACCCTCCTTTGTGTATTGTATCATTAGATGGAAGATTGGAGCAAGAGCATGCAGAGAGCTGTGTAAGAACACCCATGTACATATATTTGGATTAATAGAAGAAGATTGATTCAAATTCATGGTTTTGTGTTATTCTCTGTGTATTTATGTTGAATGATATGCTCTTGAATGTTTGCTTCCTATTATACATTTGCTTTATGTGCTGTGCATATGATTTCATGTTTAAGTTTGAAGTCTGAAAGGATACAGGAATGAGTTTCAATTGTTTCTCTATTTGAACAAGGATTCCTACAAGGAGTGCAGTTGAAAGTGTCCGCAAGGAGTGCGTTGACAGAAGGTTCAAATAGGGTAGCTTTTGTTCTCATCTCCGTAGAAGTGCAGTTGGGCACAGGAGCCGTGCAAGGAGTGCGCGGGCCAAGTGAAGTTTCAGGGTTGCGAACCTGAAGGAAGTATTTTGAGACTGCTACTGCAGGCGTACGCAAAGTCGAGGGAATTTCAGCACTTGGAAGTGTCTGAAAGTTGCTGCAAGGAGTGCATGCAAGAGTCTTTTCTAAGACTCGGAGTTATAAGAAATCTCAAGAGGTATAGAAGCTTCAAGTAATCATCAAAGGTTTGCACAAAACGTTTGTACCGAGAGGTGTTCAAAAGCCTTGCAAGTTTGTGTACAAGTGGACGAGTTCTGTGGAGGAACACTTGATCATTCACAAGAATCATCAAGGACGAATGGACAGTTGGTATTCTATGAGGAGGATCTATGACATTCCATGAGTCATCAGATCTCAAAGAGGTGCAGGGGAGATACTGCAGGTATTCCCGAGAGGTTAAAAGCTCAGGAGGGGTAGGACGGTAGATCTGAGTCACAAGGACTGTCAAATTTACACGAGGAATCGTGCATCGGGGTGTTGTGGGTTGAAACTCCATAAACATAGCCCAGGAATCGCAAAATCGTGAAACACAATATCCCGATGGGTACGAGAGTTGTGTGGGGCCACAGAGAAGTCAGTTAGTGGATAGGTGGCATGCTATTTCAGGGTTTTGCAGCGAGACGTCCTGAAACCATCGCATCAGGATTCACGATGTTGTGAACTCCGAAAGGCCGATGGAGTTAAGGCGTTGAAAGGTGAAACTTGTATGTGTGTCAGAATTTCAGCGTATCGGGGTTCGGGAGTTGGTAAAGAGAGTTGTTTGACATCGCGAGTGCCGAAATCGTGATAGGGGAAATCTCGATAGGAAAGGGTAAAGAGTCAGCGTTGACTATTGTCGGGTTTCGGTGATTCGTGAAACCAACGCTCGACCTTAGGATTCATTGAGTCGCGAAGTCCAATCTCCCGATAAGGAAAGAGGGGGATCCCACAAGGATTGTTGTGGGTGCAGATTTCCTGATAGGGAAATAGAAGAGCGTCAGAGTTCTTCGGGCCGAGGTAAGAAAAGATCCTGTGTTGACGTGGAC
>CBVK0100240769.1:0-13378 GCA_900067695.1 Picea abies | reverse complement strand
GCTCTTCCGATCTCACTACTATCATAAAAGTGGTCAAGAGTGATCAATTAAGATAAATATTTCTATTAATAACACAATATTATTTAATCATAATGAAAAGTGTGTGAATATATTGAAAATACTTAGTTACTTGAGGTTTGATATTTCTTGTAGGGCATTGTCTTGCCTCCAAAGACACTTTCCATGTCACAAAGGAAATCCAAAAAGTAAGTCTATTTTATGATACTTTCTATTGTACCTTTTTAGTAATACTTTTTAAATATTGTATATTTGTACTTTTACTTTTTAAATATCGTATACTTGTATTTTTTAACAATAATGAAAGTATTGATATATACTTATATTATGTATAATAAAATAATATATAAATATAAAATATTATTTTTTTATATTAAAATTAAAAATATATATAAATATAAAATACTATTTATGTGTTAAAAATTAAAAAACTAAAAATTAAAAACAACTTTCTTTTTTATTAAGAATTTGTAAATCAGTGTATGCTTACAAGTCATATTAAAAAATCACAATTAATAGAATTAAGTTAATGTTTGATTCCCTTAATACTATTTAAAAACAAATCTATTTAGACACTAAAATTACATGATTTCATTACCAATAAGATAGTTTGTATAACTTTCATAATTATATTAGGAAAATTAACTATAAATATTGTTATCGAGTTGTGTCCAATCACTCTCAAACAAATATATTTATTACGATGTCTATAGGATTCGAATGTCTTAGCATATTAAAATAATCATTAAATCAATGCGAGCTTGATGTATTTCTATTGTAGTTGGTCATAACATTAATTATATTCTATAAGGAACACTTTTCATCCAAAATCTCCTTCAATGATAATTTTATACTTAACATAAAAATGGCAAATTAAGGGTTTTCTTTGTCATTTTGGATGTTATAGTTGATTAGGCATCCATCTATATGGATTTTTTTTATGCTTTATTTAATGCCTAACATGTTTCTAAACTTAATAAATTTGGGTTTGACTTCACCTAATTATTTGGCAAAGATGCCTACAACTTAGATACAAAGAAATATGCACATGCATACTTGGATTGAGAAAGAAATATAAACATGTATATTTGGATCGAGAAAGAAATATACCATTTTCTTTTTTCCACACTTGTATATTGAAAAAACAGTGAAGCTATTCAAAATTATTGGTATCAAACACATTATTTAATATTTTTTCAATGTATTCAATCCTAAACACATTAATATCAATAATAATTATCAAATCATCCACATAAATGACTATTGGAACAATAGCCTATGTAGGTTCATCACACCTCTAGATTTTCTAAAGATAAATATTTGACAATTGATAGTCAACTAACTGGTCGACTAAGTGATCAACTAAGAAATTGACTGGGTGGTCAACTAGGTATTCGACTAGTTAGGTAGTGATACCAAAGTAGTCGACTAGTGCACAAAACAAGGAATAAATCAAGGACTTTGTTAAGCTCCCTCTCCAATCTATGTGGACCTCATCTTCCTCACTTCAAGGGAGTTGGTTACATCTTGTTGCTATATAATATGGACTTATAGGTCAATCTAATAAGTGCATGTAAGTGACATGTGAACATGTGTGATATTTGTTGTGTATGGAATATTCCAGTTTCTTATACTTCTATGTATGTTGAGCTATGCTCAATTATGCTTAAGTGTTGTAATAGTGTCTTTAGACACCACCTCTCTCTTGGAATATTAGCTCTCTAATCTATCTATTCCCCTAGCTCTCCAACATGGCGTCAGAGCCAAATTTTTAGATACAGCCCATTTTCTACAATTTATTTGGAGGCTTTCAGTTGTACACACTCTTAATAAGTCATATTTGTCTAGTAGATTGACTTAGGGTTTTGATTTGAAGACTAAATCTAGGATTAGATCAAGAGATTAACATCATGTTTTTTACTACCGATCATTTTTTATGAGGCCTATACTAGTGAATTTTTTCACTACCCTTGTGATTTTCATCACAAAGAGATTTGGACAGTGTTGAAGGGCCTAGTCAACTACTTGACTAGGCTAGGTGGTCAACCATTGTAAATTGTCAGTCGAATGCAGAGATAAGTCGACTATGTAGTTGAGTCGATCGACCAATCAGGGTAGTTGAGAATAGTTGCAACTACCTACCAACTAAATCAATGTATAAATAGATGTGGTCATGGATGTAACAAGAGAGGATAGAGTGGTGCTTGATCTGATATAATAAAATACTACCTATTGTTGGTTCCACCACTACTTTCTCCTCTATCTCCTTCTATGTATGCATGCTTGTATATTACTATAAATTATTTTTTATATATTATGTTGTATGTGCCCTGTTAGTAACTCACTCATGTAATCCCATTGATTACAACATTGTTTCCATTGTTGGTAGTACATGAAACAAGATTGCATGATAGTTACACACATGCTTAGATGTTGATTTTAGAGGATATTTGTGGGTGGTGGTGGAGGAAATTGGATAACTATTTGAAAAAATATGCCATAAGGAATTGACTAACTCTCACACAAGAAAAGGCACAATTTTTCACCAAGATGCATGAAAAAATTTTAGAAGTAATTACTGAAGAGACAAAGAAGCACAATGATCATGCCACACGTGAATAGTCTCACAAAAGATGAACAAATGATGTCCAAATTCATCAATGGAGGTCGAACAAACTTATATGAGTGGGTAGAGAAAATCACAGATGATTTCCATGAGGAACAAGTAGTAGAAGTGACACAACCCGCCTCGGCGGCACGGTCGCTCCACCAGGACCTTCTTCCCCCTTGGCCCGAAGAACTCAAAGGTTCTTCTGATCCCTTCTCAGGAATCCTCCGTACCCACAGAAACCTCCACTCGCGCGGTCCCCCCTTCGTTGATTATCGAAGGATCGGCTCTCACGTCTTCGCGAGTACACCAGCCGAGTATCAGACCCTCGGATCCCCAAGACCCGATATCTCTAGTCAAGTTGACCTTCCCTCGACTGGTCGGAGTTTCGCTTTATCGTGACTCCGTGACCCCCGTCACTATTCCTTCGGATCCCTAGCCTCCAAGACCCAAAGCGTCGAGATACCGACAACTCGTTATCTCGCCTCTCGCTTTCTCACCACTTTCAAAACCCATCACTCGACCCCTCAACTCCCGAGGCCTGATGTCCCGAGGTCACGTGTCACATCATCCGACTATGACCCCCACCATGCACGAATTTGTCGGGACGTCGTTTCTCGTGTTCTCGCAATCTTCCTTTACGAGAAGTAGGAACCTTCTCTCGCGAACTCCCAATATGTCCAACCTACGAGTCGAGTCGTGATCCCCCAGCTTCTCCTCGGCTCAAAATTCAAGTCTTCGTTTCTCTTCCTCTCAATGAGTTTCTCTGTTCGCCACCTTTGGCCTGCGCCAACTCCTTCTAGTTCTAGTCCCGCAGTGAACGAAGAGTTGTCCCTCCTGAGATTTTGTCCCTCTGACTCCTTCAGAGAACTCTCACGCACTTTGCTCGCTCTTCAACCTTCAACCACTCTCCAAGTGTTGAAGTCTTCTGGGTCCTGTGCACTCACTGTTGCAACAGCTGCAACCTCCCTTTTCTCAGACTTGCTACTGAGACTCGAATTCGACCTGCACTCACTTGCCCAGCATGAATAACTCATGCCCAACTCTGGACAAAAGAGAACAAAAGTTCAACTACTGGGCCTCCTCGACGCACTTTATGCGGAGGTATTCGAATGCACTCGATGCAGGAATCTCTTGGCCTAAGTAGAGAAACAATTGAAACTCATTCTCTCAGGTTCCTAACCTGATATGCAATCACATAAGCAGCATATAAAAGATAAGCATAAAAGGAAGAAAGTAAACAAAAGCATAACATCAACAACACAAAGGTGTCAAACACATCCATGGGAATTGAATCAAAACTCCTCTATATATTCAATGTCTGTACACAGAGGTTCTTCACAAGCTCTCTGCTTTGTTCTCTCTTGCTCCTGTATGAACGAATGAATGAGAATGTTACAATGATACAAGGGAGGGTGTCTATAGTCTGTTTCCCTCTCAAAAGCTAAACTGTCTAATCTACAGTTAATTATTCTATCTACTTGCATTAAATCTAAGTAAATGCCTCAGCTACCTAAGGACGAGAGATTATCCGCTCAAGGTCCGTTACAATGTACAAGTGCGCTTCATCACATCAAAACATTAATGTTTGGCGTAGCCATATATTACAATGGTTCAAAATTTTAAGGCTGGCACTTTCCAGCTATTCTTCTGTCTCCCCGCGCTAGCCCGTTTGATGAGGTACGGATGCTCCTGCATCATACTCATCGGCTCAAAAGATTTCATGGGCTCCTGCTCATGAGTTCCTGTACAGTGTGCCCATGTTGCTGTATACTTGCCTCTGCTTCCCAGTTGGCATCCTCCACTGGGTGGTTCTTCCACTTCACCAGGTATTCAAAATACTGCTTCCTCCTGGTCTTTTTACCTGCTCTTTTATCCAGTATGCACTCCGTCTGGGGTTTCTGTGCAACTGGTAATTGTTTCTGCCACTGGATCAGTGGTTCCCCAGTTCCCGCTTCCGCTTCTTCAGCTCTGTAAGGGTATAAATCCAAGATGTTGAAAATCAGAGATATCCCAATGCCCTCCAACAACTCAAGTTCGTATGCATTCTCACCGAATTTCTTCAGGACTCTGCATGGCCCAATCTTCTTCATTTTCAGCTTGTTATACGTTCCCCTCGGGAACCTCTCTTTCCTCAGGTGCGCCAGAACCATGTCACCAACTTCAAAATGGAGTTGTATTTTCCTTTGGTCGTCTCTGCGCTTATACTCCTGGTTCGCCCTCTGCAGTCGCTGCTTCACCTGCGTGTGAAGTTATTGCATCGCCTCAGCGAACTCTTCAGCTCTTGCGTTGCTGGTCTTTGCCTGTTCTGACTCCCTGATCTCAGAAACTCCTCTTGGCTGCGTCCCATACAAAATCTGGAACGGGCTTCTACCTGTACTCCGATTCACCGAATCATTGTACGCAAACTCCGCATGTGGTAGGATCTGATCCCAACTGGTGTGATGCTCCACCACCAGGCTTCTCAATAGATCCCCCAAGCTTCTGTTGACCACTTCCGTCTGCCCATCTGTCTGTGGATGGTATGCTGAGCTGAATGCCAGATCAGTCCCCAACTTTTTCCATAGCGTCCTCCAAAAATGACCTATGAACTTTGTATCACGGTCTGAGACTCTGCTCCTCGGCAATCCATGCAGCCTGACAATTTCTTTGAAAAACAAATTGGCGATGTGTGTCGCATCGCTGGTCTTGTGACACGGAATAAAATGTGCCATCTTCGAGAACCTATCCACCACAACAAAGATGGAATCAACTCCTCGCTGCGTTCTCGGCAATCCCAACACAAAGTCCATGCTGATGGCCTCCCATGGTCTCTCGAGTATAGGCAAGGGCTGATATAACCCTGTGTTCTGCTTTCGGCCCTTCGCGTGTTGACAAATCTGGCACCTGTCAACAAATCGTTTAACATCTGCACGCATGCCTGGCCAAAAGTATGATTCACTCAGCTTGGCGAATGTTTTATCATGCCCAAAATGACCTGCTAAGCCCCCGCTGTGCTTCTCCTTCACCAAATTCTCTCTCATAGAGCAATATGGAATACATAATTGATTGCCCCTGAACAACAATCCATCCTGAATCAGGTAGTCTATCCACGGACTCCGATCTCTGAGAACTGGATTCTCGGCTGCTTCGTATGCCTCGCAAAAATCTGCGTCACCTGCATACATGTCCTTCAAGTTTTCAAAACCCAAGGTTTTGACTCTGAACTCGTGCAGCAGTAAGCATTTCCTGCTCAAGGCATCAGCTACCTTGTTCGCAGTCCCCGAAATGTGCTTGATCACGAATGTGAAATTCTGCATATATTCCACCCATTTAGCATGCTTTTGGTTCATCTTCTTCTGCTGACTCATGAATTGCAGTGCATGATTATCACTATACAGCACAAACTCCTTGGGTATCAAATAGTGCCTCCACTTCTTCAATGCCTGGACAATGGCATAGAATTCTTTTTCATATGTGGAGTACTTCAATTTTGCATCATCTAGCTTCTCACTGTAATATGCCACAGGCCTGTCATCTTGACTCAAAACCCCTCCAACAGCATACCCACTGGCATCACACTTCACCTGGAAGGTTTTCTGAAAATATGGTAGCACCAGAATTGTCTGCTCGGTTATCTTCCGCTTCAATAGATTGAAGCTCCTTTCAGCCTCGGCTGTCCAATGAAAAATTTTATGCCGCTTTTTCACAGTGTCCATCATCGCAACACTGATTCCACTAAAGTTCCTAATGAACTTCCTGTAGAAGCTTGCCAAACCGTGAAAGCTCCTTACCTCAAAAACATTTCTCGGCGATGGCCAATTCCTGATCACATTCACCTTTTCAGGGTCCATCTTCAATTCATTCGCCGAAATCACAAAACCCAGATAAATGAGTTCTGTCTGCATGAAGGAACATTTCTTCAGATTGATCAGTAGCTTCTCCTGTTGTAGCCTTCTCATCACTATGGCTAAATGTCTCAAATGCTCAGCCTTTGTCTTGCTGAAAATGAGAATATCATCTAGGTACACCACCACAAACTTACCAATGAACTTCTGCAGGACTTCATTCATCAGTCACATGAATGTGCTTGGTGCATTGGTCAGCCCAAACGGCATGACCAGCCATTCGTACAAAACCTCATTTGTCTTGAATGTTGTTTTCCACTCATCTCCTTCTCTCATCCGGATCTGATGATATCCGCTTTTGAGATCTATCTTTGAAAAATAATTTGCCCCACTTAGGCAATCCATCAAGTCGTCCATTCCTGGCAATGGGAACCTGTACCTGATGGTGATCTTGTTTATCGCCCTGGAGTCCGTACACATCCTCTAGCCTCCATCCTTCTTCGGACTCAGTACCATTGGAACGACACATGGACTCAGACTCTCTCTGACCAGTCCCTTATCCTGCAGATCCTGTACTTGCCTTTTGACTTCCTCGTTCTCCTGAGGCGTCAACCTGTATGCTACCTTATTTGGCAAACTTGCCTCGGGAATGAGGTCAATGGGGTGACTCACACTTCTCATTGGTGGCAACGAACGAGGTAGTTCGTCCACGATGATATCAACGAACTCTCCCAGTAGTTGCTGAATATCCTCTGGCAAGTCGTCCACTGTTGTGCTTGTCAGAATTACTCTCGGCTTCCTGACAACAAAGAACTGCGGATCCTCATTCTTCTCCATCTCTGTGAGGAGTTCCTTCCCGCTCATGAGAAGTATCGTGTTGCTCACTTCAGGCTTCACTTCCTTATCTTTTATCGGCAGCAGTTTATGGAGTCTTCCATCCTTCTCCAAGGTGTAAGTGTTCATCCTCCCATCATGAACAACGTTTCTATCATACTGCCATGTTCTACCCAACAGTATGTGACATACGTCCATGCGAATAACATCACATAGAATCTCATTATGATAATTCCCAATTTTAAACTTGACTAAGCACTGTTTAGTGACACTTACCCGGTGTCCTTTCTGTAACCACGAGACTTTATATGGACTCGGGTGCTTAGTTGTGGTCAGCTCCAATTTCTCCACCATCTCGGTCGCAACGAGATTGTCAGTGCTCCCGCTGTCGATGATGATTTTGCACTTCCTGTCCTTGGCTGTACAAGCCATTCTGAACAGTCTGCTCCTCTACACTGAGTTGTCCACCTCCTTCTCGGGTGTCAAAAGAATTTTTTGCATTCCCAGCGACCTTCCGCTGTTAGCGTCTTAGCTATCCATGTCACGCCTTTGTGCCTCAACAATGTGAGCTTTTCCTCCATCCACTTTCCTCTCTGGACAGTCCACTGCTTTGTGACCGTCTTTACCACACGTGAAACATGTGATAATTCCTCCTCGACCTCTTCCTCTACCTCGAGTATGAGGAAATGTGTTGACATCAGCATATCCTCCCTGCTGATCCTCTTGTTCTCTCCTCGGCTCAAAATTTTGTTGCCTCTGCTGTGAGGTTCCACCTCTTTCAGCTCTCCCCTGAGGATTTTTCCAATCCTCCTTGGGCTTCGGTGTTCTCTCCTGGACAACAGCCTTACCTCGTGGCTGGCTTCGGCCTCGGCCTCACTAGCCTTTCTTGCGGCTCAGCTTCTCTTCGGATTTCAGAGCCATCTGATACGCATCCTCAACTGTACGAATGGTCAGCATGCTCAACTCATCCTGAATGTCATACCTGAGACCATTCAGGTACCTCGCCACCTTTTCGTCATCACTCTCTCGATGACCAGCTCGAATGTTGAGCCTATAGAACTCCTCGGTGTACTCCTTCACTGTCATCAACTTCTGTTTCAGGTTCTGCATGCGCCTAAATAGAGTGATCTGGTAGTCCCTCGGAATGAACTTTGCCTTCAGCTTGGCGATCATCCAATCCCAACGTTTGATCTTCTGTTTGCCTCTTGAACGCCTGTCTGCCTGCAGCTCGTCCCACCATAAGGCTGCATGTCCCTTCAGCTTGGTGACCACATGTATTACTTTCTTATCCTCTTCGATATCCTCATAATTGAAGTAGGTGTCGAGTGCTCGGATCCAATCCAGCAACTCCTCAGCATTTAGACTCCCCTCATAAGTTGGGATGTCCATTTTTGTCTTCGAGCTCATCCTCGAAATAGCTCTTATCAACCTCTCTGTTGAGGCATCTTCTGCAGTGACTTCTTCTTCAGCATGTCCAGCTTCCTCTTCAACCTCGAGATCGTTGAAGTCTCCTGCGTCGACTCCACACCTCTGGGTGGCCTCCATATCCTCGAGTCTCGCCCTGAGATCTCGGATCTGGCGTTCCATCTCAGCATTTCCTGGCTGTCGGCCACTCCTCCGGGCATCCCTGTCCTCACGATCAGGCGATTTCCTCTCTCTCCTAGGCGGCATTATGTACCAGCTTCTCTCTCCTACCTGAACGAAGAGAACTTACTTTCGACTCTGATACCACTCTTGACGCAAGTCGTGTGTATCAGAGTATCCTTCTCTTCTTCTTTCGCCCGAAATACACAGACAGAACCAGGCTCTGATACCACTCTTGACGCAACCCGCCTCGGCGGCGCGGTTGCTCCACCAGGACCTTCTTCCCCCTTGGCCCGAAGAACTCAAAGGTTCTTCTGATCCCTTCTCGGGAATCCTCCGTACCCACAGAAACCTCCACTCGCGCGGTCCCCCCTTCCTTGATTATTGAAGGATCGACTCTCGCGTCTTCGCGAGTACACCAGCCGAGTATCAGACCCTCGGATCCCCGAGACCCGATATCTCTAGTCAAGTTGACCTTCCCTCGACTGGTCAGAGTTTCGCTTTATCGTGACTCCGTGACCTCCGTCACTATTCCTTTGGATCCCTAGCCTCCGAGACCCGAAGCGCCAAGATACTGACAACTCGTTATCTCACCTCTCGCTTTCTCGCCACTTTCAAAACCCATCACTCGACCCCTCAACTCCCGAGGCCCGATGTCCCGAGGTCACGTGTCACATCATCCGACTATGACCCCCACCATGCACGAATTTTCCGGGACGTCGTTTCTCGCATTCTCGCAATATTCCTTTACGAGAAGTAGGAACCTTCCCTCATGAACTCCCAATATGTCCGACCTACGAGTCGAGTCGTGATCCCCCAGCTTCTCCTCGGCTCAAAATTCATGTCTTCGATTCTCTTCCTCTCAATGAGTTTCTCTATTCACCACCTTTGGCCTGCGCCAACTCCTTCCAGTTCTGGTCCCGCAGTGAACGAAGAGTTGTCCCTCCTGAGAATTTTTCCCTCTGAATCCTTCATAGAACTCTCACGCACTTTGCTCGCTCTTCATCCTTCAACCACTCTCCAAGTGTTGAAGTCTTTTGGTTCCTGTGCACTCACTCTTGCAACAGCTGCAACGTCCCTTTTCTCAGACTTGCTACTGAGACTCGAATTCGACCTGCACTCACTTGCCCGACCCAAATAACTCACGCCCAACTCTGGACAAAAGAGAACACAAGTTCAACTACTGGGCCTCCTCGACACACTTTATGCGGAGGTATTCGACTGCACTCGATGCAGGAATCTCCTGGCCTAAGTAGAGAAACAATTGAAACTCATTCTCTCAGGTTCCTAACCTGATATGCAATCACATAAGCAGCATATAAAATATAAGCATAAAAGGAAGCAAGTAAACAAAAACATAACATCAACAACACAAAGGTGTCAAACACATCCATGGGAATTGAATCAAAACTCCTCTATATATTCAATGTCTGTACACGGAGGTTCTTCACAAGCTCTCTGCTCTGTTCTCTCTTGCTCCTGTATGAACGAATGAGTGAGAATGTTACAATGATACAAGGGAGGGTGTCTATACTCCGTTTCCCTCTCAAAAGATAAACTGTCTAATCTACAGTTAATTATTCTATCTACTTGCATTAAATCTAATTAAATGCCTCAGCTACCTAAGGACGAGAGCTTATCCGCTCAAGGTCCGTTACAATGTACAAGTGTGCTTCATCACATCAAAACATTAATGTTTTGCATAGCCATATATCACAATGGTTCAAAATTTTAAGGCTGGCGCTTTCCAGCTGTTCTTCTGTCTCCCCGCGCTGGCCCGCTTGATGAGGTGCGGATGCTCCTGCATCAAGAAGAATGCACATCTCTTGACAATGTTAAGAGAAGGTGGTACGATGACCTACATGATATCTTCCTTTGTATAGTACCAAATTTGTTGCACAAGTTTTGAATTGATAAGGGTGTTGGCCATATTGTTGAGCCTAGACCTTCTCTGAGTACACACATAAATTTTGACTAGAAGAGAAGAGAAGAGGAGTGGGAACAATTTTTTAATGTCAATTGCAAGAATAATCAAGAAGCATGGGATACCAAGCTTTCAAATGAATGAAATACATTATCCAATTGAAACAACAAAATTTCATGGTACTGATGATAAGAATTCGATGACACCAATCAAATTAGTAATGCAATTAACCCCACCAATTAAAAAATAGTTGAAGTCAAAAACCTCTTCTTCAAACAAGATGTTGCACCATCACTTGCTTCTGTATGATGGGAATGAAGACCCCAAGGGGCACTAGTTCATACACAAAAAGTATTGGGCTTCCATGTACATCTTAGATGAGACAAAATAGATGGACAAATTCACTAGGGCTCTCAAGAAAAGAGCCCTCACAAGTTCATGAACTTTACAAAAAATCAAACAAGATCGAAGGTGGAAATTTAGAGTAACTTTTTGTCATTTTTCAATACCCAAGATAGAAATCACCTAGCCACACAAAATATAAAAAAAGTTAATCAAATGCTAAGATTTGAGCAAGGCTATCATGTATCCATCACTGTAAATTTGGGTCACCATGAGTCAGGTCTACCCAGTTGGTGAAACCACCTTTTTTAAGCCAGAACCCCATCAATTTTTTATTTCCAATGTTTCACATCATATTGGAAAGGCACAACCGATTGGATAACACCTCAATATATGTTTCAAGAATGGGTCAAAATTATGAATAATACCTACCATCGATGGAGGGTTTCTTATAATATTAGAATTTCCTTACCCCCATGAATCCAAATATAATTGGGACTCAACTTCACAAAAGTCAAGTATGCACATGGAGCAGTTGAATATCCTAAAGAAATTGAATACCAACTGGTGGTAAAACAATTTTTTGTTGAATTATCACAATATGCGAATACAATCACACCAATTCCACCCCTCGCTTCAACCATCATCGCTAACATAATCACATGCTTGAAGAATAGAGAAATTGATGAGGAAAACAAAAATAGAGACCTGTAGTATACCTTTTTTAGTACATACATATTCAACATCAAAATCCCTTAAGAATAAATCAACTGGGAGGAAGCGGAGTACACAGACAAAAGCACCAGCCAAATCACCCATTCAATCGATAGAGGATGACTTACAAGCATGTAATGTCCCCATTTTTGGATGTTTCTATGTTACAGAGTGGGATGTCTGCCAGAGTAGCCAAATGAGGGTGATAGCAAGTTCATGAGATATTGAGGGGTTTTGTTGGGCCCGACTTGCATTGTTCATCATATTTCATCATCATGATCCATTCTACACAACTTGTCTTTGGTTTCGCTGCATTCCGACAATTTTCATAATTTTGAGTTGTTATTGATCATATTTTAATTAAATTCACTAAGGAGGTCATTTTGGGCATAATACTTGAAGAAACCTCTTAGTGTAACAGCTCATTGGAATTGGGAGGAAGAGAACCACAGGATAGGATGATTAGAAGTGACTTTCAGTGGTCGGAGAAGCCATACGGACAAATACATCACTTTTTAGAGGAAACATGCTAATTAATTGATAAAGTGATTTTATTAAGGAATATTAAAAGAAAAGTAAAAGTCACTTGGAGAGAAAAAGATGAACAGGGGTATACATGAGAGATAGGGGCTTTTGTTCTCTCATTATGTTGATTGTCATTTTGATGTCTAGCTTCTTAGCTAGAGAGTGCATGATACATGGGGTTTTTGAGGGTTTTGATTGAATAAAACCTAGAGATCAACAAGGGAGTGAAATATTCTCTTTTTCTTGATCCAAGATTTTCCAAGGAGGGGAAAGATTCATACCTCACCATTCTACATCAGGTTAGATTTACTTCAGCCATCAATTTGGCAAGTGGGGCGCACCAATGAGGGTTTTCAGCAGGTTGGGCACACCAGTTGAGGAAGACATGTTCATTTTTCCTTAGAGAGGATAGATATTCAATAACACTCATTCCAGGAGTGGTTTCTACCATCCTAGCGCCATTTTTCATTAGTGAATGAGGGAATTCTTCAGCAGATCTATTCTATCATTCAGGGGGTTTATTTCTCTTCAGGAGGGTGCATTGTTCTTAGTAGATCTTATGACTTGGAGTGGGAGATCAATCCCAAAAACTAAGAGCTTCACCACACAAGTTTCCTATCACCCGATATATATATTGGCATTTGGTTTCAATGGTTTTGAGGTCATCTTCAAGGAGGATGAATTATTAGCTTGTTACAACCAGGAAGGGCGCATTTCTACTAGAGAAGACATCATCTGCAACAAGGGAAAAGGTTGGATCTTGAAGGTCTTTGGTATTCATATTGGGGAGGATTTTTAAAGCCTATATATTCATCTTTCTATTGTAATTTGGAGGCATTATCAGCGACACTCATTATTCTTCTATCTATGATCCATATATGCTCTTCTATTGTATGGAGGTTAGCTATTTATGATAAATAAAACTATATTTGAGTTATTTGGTGCTATATATTGTATTTCATCTTGTTGTGTATCTATTGTTGGCATATATATATATATATA
>CBVK0100240768.1:0-13378 GCA_900067695.1 Picea abies | reverse complement strand
GATATTTGGTTCTTAACATACTTGCAAAGACCACTCACACATAAAAGAGAGAGAAAATTGACTCCAAAAGGTACCCCCAAATAGCTTAAAGTATCCCCACACTACTAGGAAATATTTTTTTTAGCAAATTTGTAGCATTCCCCAACTTAACCAGGGAACATTACTTGTGGAAATACAAATAAAACTAAAATTTTCTTTGCTAATCAATTTTTGTAGCTTACCAATTATGATTTAAATACATTTTTGACTAATTTATGATACCCATAATTAAATGCATCTACAACACTCTAAACAAGCATGAATGCAACAAATACAACATCTATAAAAACATATAAACCATTATCATTCACAAAATAATTGGACAACCATGAACTCATAAACAACTTAGCAAGATAAATAAACACTTATCTTTAAAAGAGATTTTGTGCAACCAACTTCTTGGGAAGTAAGTTCCACTGAACTATAGACCAGTTGTTCCAAATATCAATAGCAAGTCACCCTTGAGATGGGGCTAGGAATCCACAAAATAAGGGTTCCTCTCTCAGTCCCCTCACAACTCAATACCACACAACCCACTGGTTTTCTCCTACAACTACCCCAGATTTCCTCCATCTCTCTTTCTCTTGACCTTCTTAACCCAAGGAATGTACCCCTTCATTTCTCTCATTCCATTGGGCGTCTTATTTGTTTATCAGGGTCTCTCTGGCATAGGTATTTAGGAATCTCTCAGCTGAGAACTCAAGGGAACTCACTTCTAGGAAAAATTACCAGCAAACAACAACAAACACTTGTTGATACAATTTAACTCACCCAGGAGTTCACTCTTTAGGCATGACAACCTGGCTCTTCAAATTCTAGCTCCAAAATGATCCAAAATTGCTCAAGCATGCTCCAGAATTCGCCCAGCCTTATTGTTCCATCCCCCAATCTCTTCTTCCCTATTTTCTCTTGTTGTTATTGAGAAAACTGAATGTCTAAATCTTCTTGTTAATATCCATACAGATTTCCTCTCCTTTCCCAAGGTAGTTTATTTCTCACTCTTCCCAAATTTTGCTCTCCAACAACTATGGGATGTGACTCTCATGCCCACCCTATGACAAATATTCAATGATTGGGCTCTCATACACTCAATTAGAAAATAGAATTTTTCTCCAAATGATAACAAAATTCAAAAAAATGGATTTTAATTAATACCCATAAATTATTTCTCTTTGGACCCCTCTTGGACACTCTCTATCAATTTCCCCTCCCTTGTGGATTAATCATCCCCCATCTCTATCAATATCCCAACAACTGGTATTACATTATATTTATTTACAATTCAAAAAAATACATTTTTCATTTACATTGCTTGGCCATTGCCACATTTATATCTACATTATGCATTAATTAAAATGGGTATTATAGTGGGTATGTTACATTCCCCCTCCCCTAAAATTGTGCATCATTTGAAATGCACCACAAAATGTTTAAATGCATATATAAATTTACATCACAATACTTATAAAATAAAAGGTATTCTACAATCTTCACCCTCCAACAACAATCCCAACCATAATCTCTTGTTCTTCTCAACCTGCTGACCCAAGGAATGTGCCCCCTTCACTTCCTTTAGTCCATCGAGCTGCACCATTATTTTACTAGGGTTATCAACATAGGAAACCAATAATTTCAAAGATGTGGTTCTGGTAACTAGCTACCCAAAAATGGAGTCTTGTATTTTCATCTTATATTTTCTTCAAAATTGAAAAAAGTTTGCGCGTATTCCTCCCGCATGGTTTCTTCATGTTCCCATGTTTCATCTTCGGGATGGTAGAAGATACATTGAACCTTTACCATCCCTATGGACATTTTCCAGAGCACTTTGACTTTCCGGTCCAGGATGCGTACTGGTTCCACCCGAAAATCTCTTTTATTTTCCACTTGGATCACATTCCAATAAATTATGTGGTTAGGGTCATAAAAATATTTATTTAATATTGACACATGAAATACATTATTCACTCTCATGGATGCAGATAATTCTAACATGTATGTAACTAGCCCTATATTTTCTAATATTTCAAAAGGCCCACAATATCTTGCTGCCAACTTCAGGCAACAACCAAATTTTATCGAACTTCTTTTTTATTTAACTTTTAGGAAATTTCACATTCCCCTACTTTAAAATATCTAAAAAATATGTTCTTGTCTGCATTACTCTTATACCTGTATTGAGCAGCCTTTAAATTCTATCTAATCCTTGTCACATGTTCTTCCATTTCCTTTCGCAAATCTGACCCAATGATGGCCCTTTTTGTTGGGTTATCCCAACTCACTAGTGTGTTACACTTACTACCATACAAAGTTTCAAATGGACTCATGTTTAATGAGGCTTGAAACCCATTATTATAAGCAAACTCCACTAAGTGGATACAGTCTTCCCATTTTGATCCTTGATCCACTACATACATTCTGAGCATGTCTGCAATTATCCTATTGGTCCTCTTTGTTTTCCTATGGTGATATGTGGTACTTGGACTCATATTTGTCCCAAATCCTTTGAACAAAACTTTCCAAAATTTGGATGTAAACTTGGAATCTCTCTCTGAAAATATTTCCTTAGGCACTCCATGTAGCCTGACAACTTCCTTCATGTAAATCTCCGCAATGTTTGTTTCCTTTTGTGTTGTATTCACAAGAATAAAATGTGCTACCTTAGTCAATTTGTCCACCACCACCATGATGGAATCATTTTTCTTCATTTTTATGGGTAGCTTCGTAATAAAATATATTGTAACCACCTCCCACTTCCATTTTGGAATGGACAATGACTGTAGCAATCTTGCTTGATGTATGTGCTCTTTTTTCACCTTTTGGCACTCTATACATTGGTTTATGTCGTTAGCCACTTATTTCTTCATTCCGACCTAAATATTGGCTCCTTACAGCTGTAATGGATTTTTGATATCCTGGGTGCCCAACATATGGCGCATTGTGCAATTATCTCAACACTGTATTTTTCAACTCCATGGAATTTGGCACATACACCTTGCCTGATCAGGATTTAGGAGTGGAATGAACTGATTAACAGACTGAATAAAGGAAACACAAAGATATGAATAATAACACAGATATCCAATGAAAAATATATTCTATTGAATAAATGAAATAGGATGAAACTGTAAAACAACAGAATTGAAACACTTGCTCGAATGGTGGTACCTATCTCTAAGAAGAGATGTGGCTACTACGTGCATCTGTCTGAGTAGAATGATTACAATGAGGCTCCAGAGGCCTTTTTAATATTACTCATTAATGTCAAAACCCTAGATATCCAAAAACCTAACCCTAGGAGGTGAAACTCCAAAACTCATGTGGGCCCCTATGGGTAAGTTAGTACCTCAACTTCGCGGGGTCATAACTTTTGCATACGACTTCCGTTTTAGGTGCGTGATAGCCCATTGAAAAGGTATTTTCAAAGAACTACACATTACGCCATCAAAATTTGAATTTTTCTACATTTTGACTATGGAGAGTGAAACAAAATTGTTTAGGGATCCAAAACGAGCCTGGAAATACAACAAGATGTGCTGACATGAAAACATACAAAATAAGCCAGTTGGATTAGGTGAGAGGCCACCAATATCCACCTGGAAGATGTGTAGAACCCACAATTACAAATAAGTACAAAAGAACATGTTGAACTAAAAAAGGACAAGAGGAGCTAATTGGAATAGGTGGGTGGCAACCAATAACCACCTGGATCATTTCCTTTGTACAAGAGGATTCCATCCTCTTTTAATTCATAATTTTTAAATTTTTGTTTCAAATTGTCTTGCTGTAAATTTTATTTTGTTTGCAAATAATGTTGATTTGAATTTGTTGCTTCAAAATTTTTATCTTTTAGATCTGTCATGTACATGTTGATCATTGAAATTTTCACTTCATGTGTAACATCCCCACAATTATCCCTAGTTTAATTAATTCTTACTGTATACATAATATGTGGTTGGTCAAGCAATGTAATATGAAAATTGTATTTATGAATATTAATAATAAGATGTGATGTCAGCTACTAAGCGGACATGGACAGAGATGGGGGCTGAATTAATCCACAAGAGCGGGGATGGTCTATGAGAATTCTTAATAGAGGAGTCCAATGGGGGATTACCTATGTAGATTAATTCAACCCATTTTCTTAAAATTGTTGTTGATATATCAATCTTCTAATTTATGATTGAGTATTTCCAAAGACAATCATTGAATACATGTCATAAGGTGAGTGTGAGTAGTCACATCCCATAGTTATTGGGCACATGGGGGCTAAGTACAATTAGCTTGAGTAAGTGTGTGAGTCAAGAAAAGAAAGACAAAGGGAGGAAATTGTATGGGTGTGAACAACAATTTTAGTAAATCAAGTTTTGTGCATGAGTAGGAAAGAGAGCTTGGAATTGGTGCATTGATGGAGGGAAAATTCTAGAGCATGCTAGAGTTTTTTTTTAGCGTATTGGATTTGGATACCAAATAGATATATTGTGAGGCTTGAAGAGTGAACTTGTGAATGATTTGCACTAAAACGACAAATTATGGTTGTTGTTTGCTAGTAGTTTTCCTAGCAGCAAGTTCCATTGATTTCCCACTGGCCAGCTGAGAGATTCCTTGCTACTTGTGCCAAAAAGACCCTGATAAATGAATGGTATTCCCAAGGGGCTGATATCAATGAAGGGGTACATTCCTTGTGTTGGAAAGGTCGAGAGAAAGAGAGATGGTGGAAAATTGGGATAGTTGTAGGATAAAACAAGTGGGTTGTCAGAAATATGAGTTGTGCGTGGAAAGTGAGAGACCAACCTCTTTTGTGGATTAATAACCTCAACTCATGGGTGAATGGTTGTTGATATTTAGAAAATCCAGTCTATGTTTGGATGGAACTTTTTTCCCAAGCAGATGGTTGCAAAACATAATTAAAAGATAAGTGTTTTATCTTATTGTTGTGTTATTTCATGAGTTTAATTGTTGTACATTAACTATGTGTATTTAAGAATGATTTATATGTTGTTGTGTTGAATTATTAAGTTGTATTGATGTCTATTTTGGTACATGTTGTAGATGCATCAATTAAATGGTAGTGAACAATATCTAAATTTGGTTTTAATCCGTAGTTGAAAGCTACATGAAAATTAATTAGTTAGAAGAAATTTCATTTTTATGAGTATTATGCACTGTAATGTCCCTCGGTTGGGTTGGCAGACATTAAATTATGGTATCATAGCTTCAGGTTAAAAAACCAAGCTTTTATGGACTCATCACAAAGGTATTAGACATGAATGTACTCGACACAAAGGTAGATGCAAACTTCATACTATTGGGTTCATATGATTGTCTAATTGGTATGAATTGGTTGAAAAAACACCATGTTGTCCTAGACTGTTACAACAAGACAATCACTTGTCTTGATGAAGAAGGGAAGCAAGGAAAGACTCAAATAATTCCAAGAGTTATAGTTTTTAGAGAGATTTCAGCTATGTAATTGAAGGAGAGTTTCAAGAAGGGATATCAGGTTTTTGTAGCCCATATGGAAGAGGCAACCAAAGATAAAGTGGAAAACATTGAAGACCATCTGGTCTTAAAGTATTTTGAGGATGTTTTTAGAGAAACCCTGGGATATCCAACAAAGAGAGACATTGATTTCTCTATTGATTTGGTGCCATGATTTTCCCTAGTGTCCAAGACACCTTATAGAATGGGCACACCAGAATTGAAAGACTTGCAGATGCAACTTGAAGAGATTTTAAAGAAGGGGTATAAACGCCCAAGTGTGTCACCTTGGGAGCCCTATTTATTTTTGTGGAGAAGAAATATGGAACCTTAAGGTTGTGCATTGATTTTAGATAGTTGAATAAGTTCACCATAAAAACAAATATCATTTTCCAATAATTTATTATTTGTTTAATGAACTTAAAGGTGCAATAATATTTTCGAAGATTAACTTGAGATCAGGATATCATCAAGTGAGGATTAAGGAAGAATACATAAACATGACCACATTAAGGACAAGATATGGGGATTATGAATTCATGGTAGTACCATTTGGACTATCAAATTCTCTAGAGTTGTTTTTATGTATCTAATGAATGGAGTGTTCCGGGAGTACCTGGACAAGTTTGTAATTGTGTTCCTATATTATATACTTATCTACTCTATGTCAAAAGAGGAACATGAGAAAAATTTAAGAATGGTGTTGCAAGTCGTAAGAGAGCATAAAATGTATGCTAAACGAAGTAAGTGCATCGTTTATCAAAATAAGATTCACTAATTAGGGCCTATAATTTGGGGCCTATACTTTCAGCAGAAGGGATACCAGTGGATCCTAAGAAGGTAGAGGCCATTAGAGGATGGTCAACGCTAAGAAATGTCACAAAGGTTAAATAATTCATGGTTCTTTCTGTTTATTACCAAATATTCATAAAATATTTCTCAAAGATTGCAAGTTCAATCACTTCTTTGCAAAAGAAGGGAGTGAAGTTCGAATGGACTTCCAAGTGTGAAGAGAGTTTTCAACATTTAAAGGAAATATTGACAAGTGCACAAATATTGAAGATTAAAAATCTAGATGAATATTTTGTGGTGTGCATTGATGCATGCAAAGAATATCTTGGTGGAGTCCTCAGTGAAAAAGATCACATGGTATGCTATGAGTCCAGAAAATTAAAAGAGATTCAGAGGAATTATGTTACGCATGACTTGGAGTTAGAAACAATTGTACATGCATTGAAAATGTGGAGGCATTACCTCATGGGTAAAATTTTTGAGATAAGAATGTACCATTGTGGTCTGAAACATTTGTTTGGACAACCAACATTAAATGCTACACAGACTAGATGGCTTAAATTTCTTAGCGAATATGAGTTTGAAATTAAGCATATAAAAGGAAATGAAAATCAAGTGGCTCATTGACTCAGTAGGAGAGTTCATGAAGTGCATGTTGCAGCCATTAGCATGTATAGGAATGATCTGAAAGCTAAAATTATTGCAGCACCAAATTCATATCAGTAATATCGAAAACTAAAAGAGACATTGCAACAAGAAAATTTCTAGTAGAAATTTATTTTTTATGAGTTGAAAGAAGAGGGGATTCTCATGTACAAAGGAAAAGTATATGTGTCATATTCCAATGAGATGAAAAATGAAGTGTTGAAGGAAATTTATAATGTGCCATATGTCGGACACCCAAGATATCAAAAGAAAATTGTGGTTGTGAGAAGCCAATACTTTTGGTCGGTATTGAAGAAGGAAGTGGATAATTACATAGCTAGATGTCTAGAATTCCAAAAAGTGAAGACAAAGCATAGACATACAGAGGGTTTGCTACAACCATTTCCCAATCTGGAATGGAAATGGGAAGTTGTCATAGTGTATTTTATTACAAAGCTTCCCAGAACAATGAAGCAACAAGATTTTATCATGGTGGTGGTGGATAAATTAACTAAGGAAACATATTTTATTCAAGTGAAGACTACACACAAGGAAAAAAATATTGCAAATATATATATGAGGGAAGTTGCTAGGCTACAGGGGGTGCCTAAGGCAATTGTTTTAGATAAATATCCAAAGTTATTTCCAATTTTTGGAAGGGTTTGTTCAAAGGCTTTGGGACAAATCTAAATCTTAGTACAACATATCATATAGATTCATATGGGAAAATAGAGAGGACTAACATGATAATTTAAGACATGCTTAGGATGTATATGATGGGCCAACCATCAAAGTGGGAATATTATATTCATTTGGTTGAATTTTCCTACAATAATTGGTATCAGGCCTCATTGAAAATGAGTCCATTTGAAGCATTGTATGGAAGAAAATGTAACACACCAGTGAGTTGGGATAATACAGTAGACAGAGAAGTTGTTGGGTCAGATTTGTTAAAGGAAATGGAAAAACAGATGGAAAAGATTAAGTATATTTTAAAGGTTTCCTAGTATAGGAAGAAAATCTATGCAGACAAGAATAGAGTGTTTAGATATTTAAAAGTGGGAGAACATTTGTTCTTCAAAGTGAAAGCGAAGAGAAGTTCTCTAAGATTAGGCGGTTGTCTAAAGTTGGCAATGAGATATTATGGCCATTTTAAAATATTAAAAAAGATAGGGCCAGTTGCATACATTCTAGAATTACTTGCATCCATGAAAGTGCATAATGTATTTCATGTATCATTATTAAAGAAATATGTTCATGATCCTAACCACATAATTGATTGGAATGTGATCTAGGTGGTGAATGAAGGGGATTTCTGGTCAAAACCAGTACACATCTTGGACCATAAAGTCAAAGTTCTTAGGAACAATTCCATAGGGTTGGTAAAGTTTCAATGGACCTTCTACCGTCCAGAAGAAGCTACATGGGAGCATGAAGAAAAGATGCGGGAAAATAATCACAATTGTTTTACAATTTTGAAGAAAATAGAATGCAAAACTCCATTTTGAACAATTAGAGTTCCGGAACCACATCTTAGAGTCCTATCCAACTACCTTGGGGACCCTAATAAAAGAATGACTCATTCCTTTGGTTAATCCTAATAAACAGATGGTACATACCTTAGGTTAGACCTTATAAATGAATGGTGCATTCCTTGGGTCAGTGAGCTGAGAGGAACATGAGATTATGGTTGGAACTGTTGTTGGAGTTGTAAAATTGCATAATTTTATTTCTAAGTATTTTGATGTAAATTTTCATATATGTATATCATAATGGTGTGCACCGAGGATGGTGCACAATTGTACGGGAGGGGAAATGTAACATCCCCACTATAATTCTCAATTTAATTAATGTTTAATTTAGATATAATATGTGGCTATGGCCAAACAATGTAATATGCAAATTGTATTTCTAAATGTTAATAATAAAATTTTATGCTAGATGCTAAGGGGACATGGACAAAGATGGGGGATGAATTAATCCACAAGAGAGGGGATGGTTTAGGAGAATGCTTAATAGAGGGGTCCAAGGGGGAATTATCCATGTATATTAATTCAACCCATTTTCCAAAAATTGTTATTGGTATATGAACCTTCCAATTTTTAATTGAGTGTTATTAAATACAATCATTGAATACATGTAAGAGGTGGGTGTGAGTAGTCTCATCCCATAGTTATTAGGCGCGTGGGGGTTGAGTACAATCAACTTGGGGAAGTGTATGAGTCAAGAAAATTAATCTAAAGAGAGGAAATTCATATGGGTGGGAACAACATTTAATGGGGAAACCTTACCTCTAAACAATTACATAATTGAGATAGGGAATGGAAGAGACCTTCCAAAATGAAGCCAAATGACTAGAAACTAGAAACAACCCCTACCATCTCCAGAATTAGTAGCAAATACAAACCACATTATAGGTAACTATGGGGGGTAGGAGCACTCTCCACCCAACCTTAACCCCTCATGCTACTGATTAATTCTCCAAGAGACAACAATCCCAAAAAATCATACCAACTCTCTCCTCAATGCCCCTCCTCACAACCACATACCAAATATCTTAATCATCATGGCTAGACACTCAAACCACCATTGTACAATCTCCCCCTCTAGTATATCTCATCTTGTCTATCAGGATTCTAAACCAAAACAATCAAGGTGAAAGTAAACCTCCATTCCCCTTTCCTCCTCATAAAAGTACCCCCGTGCTCAAACAATGAAATATCATGATTCTAATTGCATGCAAGTGTTGTGTGCCAAGTGGGTCCTCATGCACATGCAATTAATTTTTGTATTTAAACTTAATTATGTTTTCTTAACCATGCCCTAAATAATACTCCTAGTATTATTTATTTATTTATTTTCCATGTGCACAATATTACTTAATTCACTAAACAACATCTCACATGTACCTACTAATAGGCCTAATACTTGTACATCATCACGGGGAATACATATGTAGCTATCACACAGAAGTCCCATTCATGAAATAATAAGAAGTCATCAACAATCACCTATGATTCTATAGGTTGTTTCGTTTCATATACACAAATTTATACAAGGTGCATCTAATCAATAAGATATGTAACTTTATGCACAATCCAACACCATGACCTCATCCAGACCCAGTAATATTCTCTAGGTGTTGGGAGGTACTTATACCATCTACAACCAGCCAATTATCCCCACTTGGTGCTCAAATGGTGTCACTCCCCATGACACAAGTCCCGCTGCTAACAATAGTATTTTGTATTGATGTAGGAAGGATTAATTCATCCTCCCACTTGATCAATAGCATGTCAAACCAAATTCACTTTTCATGAGTAGGTCTACTTGTCCCCACAAGTGATGCTACAATCATAGTTGTTGATACTATGCAAAGTATGCCTCTTCCTAGACTGTTAGTAATGTAGCTATATACAACTTCACTCACTCAACATGGGTAGGTATGTTTTCCCCTACTCATTGAAGTTGATCCACCAGGTGATGGATGATCATTCTAGTCCATTAGTTATCTCCCCAACCCAAGGAGTTTGCATGATATAGTGTAGATAGTATCAAGTCTAGCACTATGTCATATCATGTCCTGAGCCTATATGATATAGAAAAGGTCTATATATCAATTGACCCTCTGATCCATGAAGAAAGTTTCCTATCAATCTCTCCCTCACATCAACCAACAAGTCTTCAAAACATCACATGTATCAAATTGCCATCACCTTATGCCCAAGATATAACTAGTATTAACCATATGTTTTTCCTCAAAAAAAAAATCATAACTCATTAAAAATAAAAGTGTATGTTTTTCATATGTTTAAAACAAAATCATAACTAAATCAATTTTGATTTTTCTAGCATTGACATTATTGTTTTGAGAGTATATGGTATATTCTTATGTTGGTGCAGTTATATATATATATATATATATATATATATATATATATATATATATATAGAGAGAGAGAGAGAGAGAGAGAGAGAGAGAGAGAGAGAGAGAGAGAGAGAGAGATACATTGCAATTATATTTTTAATAAAATTTGACAAATGTATTGATCTACAAATTGTCATGTATATTCGACTGGACAGTTCGTCACAACAAATCTAATAAAATACTGAAATATTTACTATGAAGGTTAATTCCCTTTAGATCTCAGATTCTTTAATTACTAGTTTTCTACTTAAAATGATGAAATAATTGAAATGTGAAAAATAGAGAACATACATAAATACTCACACACCTTCCACAAATAAACACAAGATATGACCTGGGAAACCCAATACGGGAGAAAACCCAGCAAGAAGGTGAGGCCGCTCTACTCTCTTTTCTTCAATTGCAAGTACAAAGAAAGAGGGACTCTCTGTGGAGTTGTCTTTGACAATATGACATATATGGCTACTAAAAAATATTTCCTCCTATTTTTTTCTCTCACAATACCACTCCTAGGTTCTCTACTCAACTATGGAACAAAATACAATACTAAATAATGGAACCCCTTCTCCTCCTAGCGGCTCAGTATTTAAAATAGCCCGATAGTCGTCTAGGGTTAGGGTATTGACTTCCTTAACCCTCAATTAGTGATTAGGTTTGGACCTTCTATAATTTTCTATAAAATCCACTACATGGATAGCCCCACATGTTTAATTAATGGGGGTTGACGTGGCATCCACTCACACCATGTTGATCAATACGATAGGTCAACTTGTGGGAGTCATAACTTTTTCATACAAACGTAGCTCGATGTGATTCTTGCACCATTGGAAAGGTATTGGTGTGTATAATATAGCCACTTGATCCATTGTAAGGTTTGGGTCATAAAAAAGTGTCATTTTTTATGACTCAAAATGGCTCCAGAAGGTTTTATAGGGTTTTTGGACCAGTCACTAAAATGACTCTCTAAGTTGATTCCTCCAATTTTTTCACCCAGATAAGCATTGAGATAGATGAAAAATAATATATTGATCCAATCCATATCATACCTCCCCATTTAGGGAGGATTTGTTTCCCCGAAATATTTACTGAATGAGGTGAGGAAATGTTTCCTCTACCTTCTCTCTTAAGTACCACTTTTATTTACCTAGAAGTTGTCCTTTCATCCCAATCTACCAAAGGTCATTATTCCCCAAACTTTTTTGTTTTGGACCTCTTCTGCAAAATTATGTCTTCTGCCAACTCTACTTGAGCATCTGCTGCTAAATCCTCTATGGAAATTAGGACCTTCTCCTCCTCTTGATCCAACATGGAAGGCTCATAGAGTTTGATATTATCCACATTTGCTACTGAGTAAATGCACATGTATGGGGGTAGAGTGAGTTTGCAATCATTATCTCCCACCTTCTCCAATATCTCAAAAGGTCCATACAATAAAGCCTTGATATTCTTACCAAGACCTTGTAGTCTTTCCTTGTTCACTTGTAACCTCGGTTCTGTGTTGATCATGTCTAACCTTGTATTTTTCCCGTGACTTGCAAATGGATCTGCATAATATTCTCAACAAATTTTTATGCTCACAATGAATATCATGTGAGGTCCTCCCTCACTCCTCCTTGTTGTCCATATACAACATCCAAGGGTGAAGGAGGAAAATAACCTTACTTCTTGTTACTATGATTGTTGGTACAACAAAGTATACATCCTATAATATGTTGTGCTACATCTTCTTTCATTATGTTCCTGTACACATACCTCTGTAAGTTGGAAACCATCTTCCCAACACCAAAATATCATGCAACCTTGGAGGTGTGAGCCTCTCTGATAAGCTACAATCATTCACCTTTAGGGACACAAAGCTTGTCGTTCTTCTAGATTAAACCATTATGGAAATGATAGTGAACCTTGTTGTCACCTTCTTCTATATGACTTTTTCCCTGTAGCTATTGAAACACTTCCTTGAATTCTTCATCTTTTATGCATGCCTCTTTGTATGAATCTCTTAGACAGTTGGCTTAGGTTGATGGATTGTTGGTTGTGATTTATATCAACCATTGGAGAGTGATTTTGTATATTTATGTCAACCCTTAGTGATTGATGTCGACCCTTGGAGAAAGTCCAATAGCGAATTCTGGTAGCACAAAGGTTTGGGTAATGGACCCAAGGTTGTTTCATGTATAATGGTATGAATTTTAATATATTTTAAGGTAAGACTATTATAGATGGATATTACATGTCATTCCATTTCTAGTGGTATGTGGAATGTCACATAACTCCTCATGGTTAGAGAGTTATGGCCATGAGAAGTTGGAGAACCCAGGTTTGGGTAATGGACCCAAGTTTGTTTGATGGATAATTATATGAGTTTTGATATATTTGTAGGTAATACTATTCTATATGGATATTTCATGTCATTCCATTTCTTTTGGTATGTGGAACGTCACATAACTCCTCACGGTTTGAGAGTTATGGCCTTACAAAGTTGGAGGACCCTCATAT
>CBVK0100240767.1:0-13379 GCA_900067695.1 Picea abies | reverse complement strand
CCCCCCCCCCCCCCTGAGTATTCCAACACAAGCATTAACATCCATTTATAAAATATTTACAAGGAACACTATGAATACTTATATGATTTATAATGAAATCAAATCAACCAACTGATTGAGGGTGAAAGAATTTCTACCCAACCATATGCCCTATTGTACTTAAGCTTTCGAAAACATGTCACCCTCATGCCAATCTATGATACCATAGTGGAAATTGACCATATATCTGACAGGTTTTGGATTTAAATACAAAGTTTACTCTCCTTCACTAACTAACATCAATAAAAATTCCCTTCTACCTTCTTTGAGTCCAGGGATTCCACGAGCTTCCCAAATTCCTTCCCAACTAGATTTCCTATGCACAAGGGAGTCCCTTCACTACTATATGGTCCCTTATCACTCCCCCCTTACCAATGTTGGTTTTTTTTGAGAAAACATCAACTTGTGGCCCTTTCTTCTCAATACCAGGTCTGGGAAAATTCCTACTTCAGCTCGACCATGAGGTTGCTAGGTAAGATTCATATTTTCCTCAAAAAAACTTCCCAATTTTTCTTATGTTCCTACTAGTTTGCATGTATGTGCTCTGTACTGCACTCATGTACCCTCTCATGCATCCCTTCTCTCTTTGTCCCCATATCTTCCTAGGATACCCTCCCATTTCCTTTCCTCAAGCTTCTCCCCTTGCTTATGTCAGAATCTTTTAGGAGTCAAGCTCCCAAATCAGAGGGGCACCTCCATGGTGAACCTTTGGATGACATTTTCAGTCAACCCAACCATTTCCTATGTACATATTCGAAGACATTCTTAACTTCTCCAACCACCAAATCAATTCTTGTTAACTATTTTCTTCTATGTCAAGGAAGATAAGGTACTTCAATAGAGTTTGTCATCAATGAATTCTCAAGTGGAGGTCAAGTTCTTTTGGGAAAAAAAGTGATCCCCAATTCCCCTCACCATTTCCCTCCTATGATATCATGGCTAGTACTTCAAGGCCTCCCCTTCAGTCAACATGTTGGAATTTTTTATTAAAAATAAAAAATCATGACAATGTTCATCAATTATAGTCATTAAGTATTACCCATAATTATACACTTGGAGGAAAATGGGGTGTTACATTTCCCTCCCCCTTAAAGAAACACCATCCTTAATGTTTTACCACCGTATACAAAACTTAATATAGAAAAAAAAATTGGGTATTGCCACTTTCATGGCATCCTCTAATTCCCATGTCGCCTCATCTACCCCAAAGTGTTTCAATTGCACCTTGACCTGCATGAAGGCTCCATTCTAGAGTAGTGTCTCTCTCTTGTCTAGAATGCATTGAGGCTTAGGATGAAACTCTCCTTCAGGTTCCACTGTATCATAGTCCAATCAATAACATGATTAGAATCATGAATATATTTCTTTAACACAGATACATGGAACACATTATGATCTCTAACAGTAGGAGTTAGAGAAAGTTGGTATGCCATCAGTCCCACTCTTTCTAGAACTTCAAACAGTCCACAAAAACAAGGTGTTATATTGACACAATTTCCCATTCTCAAGGATCTTGTTTTGGGCTTAACTGTGACATACACATGATCTCCCACCTTGAAATCTTTATGATTTCTTTTGTTGTTAGCATAGCTCTTTTTCTTGTCTTGAGTTATTTTCATATTCTGCTTAAACATGACCACTTGTTGTTTCATCTCCTTCAACATCTCAGGTCTAAGTGTGATCTTTTCTATCAAATTATCCCAACTGAATGGAATTATGCACTTTCTTCCATAAAGAGCCTCAAATGGACTCAATTTTAGTGACTCCTGGTAGCCATTATTGTATGCAAATTCTACCAAGGGTAGATAATATTCCCACTTCTTGGGATGATGCATAACATGCATCCTCAACATATCTTCCAACACTCTATTTAGTCTCTTGATTTGTCCATATGTTGGTGGATGGTAAGCTATGTTGAAGGCTAATTGTGTCCCAAAGCATGAAAACATGATTTTCTATAAATGTGATGTGAATTTAGCATGTTGATATGAGATAATTATCTTGGTTGTGCCATGCAATCTAAAAATTTCCTTTATAAATACATAAAAAATATATATAGTTTATAAGTGGACTTAATTGGAATACAATGAGTTTCCTTACTCAACATACCCACCACCACCATGATTGCATCATGTTGTTTGGTTGTTCTAGGAAGTTCTGTAATGAATTCCATGGAGATAAACTCCCATTTACATTCTAAAATTTTCACCGGTTGCAACAACTCTACTGAGTGTTTGTTCTCAACCTTAACTTGTTGGCACTCCAGACACCTATCAATATACTCTGTAAAATTATTTTTCATTTTTGTCCAATAATACAATTGTCTTGTTGTTGTTATCATATTTTGATAATCGAGATGACCCACATAAGGTCTCTTATGAAATTCATCCATTATGAGGTTTCTTAGCTCTGTTGAATTGAGTATGTACATCAACAATCCATCTTCTCTGAGATGGTATCCATCATACTTCTTCCCTTTGGGTTATTGTTGCAATCTCTCTTTCACTAGTTTAAAGTGTTCATCACTTTGTGAAAAAAATATGATTCTTTTCTTTAAATCAAGTTCACACATGCTTGTTTCTATCAAGTGTACCATCCGCACACTTTGACTGAGTGCATCTTCCAATCAATTTTCCATCCTTTTTATATGCTTGATTTCAAAATAGAACTCATTGATTAGTGCCATCCCCTGGAATGTCTAGTGTTTAATCGTGGTTGGTCAAATACAAATTTCAATCTATAGTGATATGTCATCAAGAAAAATATCCTTCCAAGCAAGTAATTCCTCCACATTTTTAAAGCATGCACAATGGATGCAATCTCTAATCATGATTAACATAATTCTTATCATGCTTGTTTAATTTTATTTATTCATAACAAATCACATTTCCTTATTGCATGAGGACTCCACCAAGTCCTTATTTGAAAGCACATGTACAAACTAAGAAATATTTTTTAGGATCTGCAATATTCAGGATAGGGGAATTAGTTAAGAGATTTTTTAATTGTTGAAATTTGGTCTCACATTCTACTCAACACATAAACTTCATCATGTTTCTCTGTAATGAAGTGATGGGATGACTAATCTAGGAGAATCCCTTAATGAACCTCTTGTAATATCCAATTAATCCCATAAATGATCTCACCTCAGATACATTTTTAGGGGTTGGCCAATCCATGATGGCCTTAATCTTTTCTGGATCTACTACCACTCTATCTTGTAAAATTACATGATCCATCTACTGGATTTGTCTCTAGAAGAAATCACACTCATCATATTTAGTTTACAATTGTTGTTCCATCAACACCTATAACACCAATATGAGATGTTCCTCATCATGATCTTCCATGGTCTTGGAATATATCAATATATCATCAATGAATACAAGAACAAACTTGTCTAAATACTTGTTTAGAAAACTACTCATCAAATACATAAATGTGGTTGGTGCATTGGTAATCCCAAATGACACCACCAAAAACTCATAATGTCCATATCTCATTCTAAAAGAAGTATTTTGGATGTCTTCATCCTTAATTCTGACTTGATGATACCTAGACCTCAAGTCTATTTTAGAAAAAACTGTAGCTCCTCTGAGTTGATAAAAAAGATCATCAATTTTGGATAGTGGGTATTTGTTTTTGATGGTCATCTTATTTAACTTCCTATAGTCAATACACATCCGCATAGTACCATATTTATTATTTACAAACAACATTGGTGCTCCCCATGGGGACACACTCAGTACGATATACCTTTTATCCAACATCTCTTTTAATTTCATTTTTAATTCCAACAATTATGGGGTGCTCATCCTATAGGAAACTTTAGATGTTGGTACTGCTCCTGATATTATCTCTATGGAAAATTCAATGTCTCTCTTAGGAGGCAATATTGGTACCTCCTATAAAAATACATCCTTGAATTTGTGCAACACCAGGTGATCTTCAATTTTCATGTTACTACTTTCTGTTGCATTTAACATTTGTATTGCATACAAGGGACACCATTTTCGGCTAAATTTTTTAAGCTGCAGTGATGATATTTGTCTCACTGACACAGGATTTTGGATGCCCTGTAGCATCCTCTTGTTGTCTTCATCATCTTGAAGTTATATAGTTTTGTTAAGAGAATCTAATTTTTCTTTGTGGGAAACCAACCAATCCATGATTATTAGCATGTCATATGACCACAAAGGTAGGATATTTAAGGTTTCTTGTGTATGCAATCCATTCATTTCAAATGGTCAGGATTCAATCATCTTTGTCAAATTCCTCATGTATCCTATTGCTAGCTGGACTAACCATGATTTTACATGATTAATTCTCTATAAGGTGCATGCTTCAACAACTTGGGGATATATATATATATATATATATATATAAGTTTAGAACCACGATAAATTAAAATTGAAATGGATCGTTTGAAAATTATACCTTCCAGCTCCACTACTGAAGCTTGGTGGTATGTCTGTCGATTCTCGATAGTTGCATAAATTCATGGCATGGAGTTCAGACGTGTGCTCTTCCGATCTAAGCTTGGTGGTATGTCTGTCGATTCTCGATAGTTGCATAAATTCATGGCACGTTCCTAGACACATCATTAACAGTGGTAGCCTCCTAAACATTGTAAAATATCTCACTATCATGTTGTATGTGAGGAAAGTCTCTCAATGGATGTGCCTCTCCACAACCCCAACATTGTATAGGTCCTTTCCAATCCAAATTTCGCTAACCCCATTTGCATAAATAATGGTTTTCTCAACAATTAGAGTTGGGAATGTGGGAAGCACTTCAATATTCCATTTTCTCCTTTATTTTTTGTATAGGTATGTTCCCACTTTGAGAGGGAAAATTATGTTGGTGCACACTTCTAGTCATATGATTGGAATGAGGACCTCTTTTTGTATTCTTGTATTCGGATGGTTTAAATCCCTTCTTATGAAATATGGGATTATCCTTATTTTTTCAATCCTTAAGAGGTTCATGCCTATGCTTAGATTTATCGTAAAAACATTTTTCCTTTCTAATGGTGTCCTCTAATTTCTTAGGCTAATCAAACTCAAATTTGTCATGACAATACTGTGGTAATCCACTGAGGAAGCATTGTATTATCTATTTACTATCCTTAAGATAAGGAACATATGTTAACAACTCTAAAAACCTATTTTCATAATCATCCATGGAAACTTGTCCTAAATTGTGTTTGTGGAACTCCTTAATCTTTCTGTCATAATATTTCTTTGATAAATACACCTTCTTGAAATATTTTTCAAACAAAATCTGGGTTATCTTACTCTACTTTAATCCCTTGAAATTATTGATGTCTTCCCACCAAATGGAAACTCCTCCATTCAAATTGAATATAGTTATCTTTGATTTCATATTTTCAGAGTAGTTGTGTACTTGGAAGTAATTCTTTAATCCTAACAACCAAGCTTCTACCTCCTCTCCCTTCTTGGCATCTCCATCAAAGGTAGGTGGCTCTTCTTTCTTGAATTTTTTTGTTAGGGAACTCTAGGAATGTATGTTATTTTTCTTCGTAGGAACACTTGACCCATCTTCACTGCTAGACAAATTCTATGTAGTGGTCCTATCATTAGATGATTATGTACCTCTTCCTTGTACTACTATGTGTTATCCCATGATTATAAATTTTCGATGGGCTCTGCCACTTCTTAGATAGTTTTTTAACTAAATTTTTGGTAGTTGGTCCTTGCTACAAGTGCTTATGAATTTCAAACAAACTTTGTAGTAATACTACATTTAACTCTTTATTCTTCCCCTATTCTCTAATGATCTTTTCATTATCATCCCTATAGATTCTCAGTTCAGCCTTCATGCTTCTCACGGTCTCAACCAAATATGGAGGAGTCTCTACTAGCATCCTATCATCACATTCCTCATCTTTGAAATGTGAAGTCTCTTCCATTGTCTATCTATGTCATACTCTTGTTGTATTTATTCTCTTCTTAATGTCTTCTATGTGCTAAAAAAACAGGCCATTGTTAGCAAATCACAATTTAAATCATATGTGAAATTTGTCATGGTCTCATTAAGGCTTCAAACTACCTTACCAGTCCTAAAATCATGAATTCACTTAGAATTGTTGTTATTAGTTATCAACATAATTAAATTATCAACAGGGAAAATAAATAAATTTTCTATTATGCATGAAATTAGGAAGTTATATAAAAATTTAATTAAGTGCATGAAATTCCATTTACATCAGAGTTAAACAATATATTCATTTCAGCTCCTATGTCTAAGTCTTGACAACAAGTTTCTATCCCATTCATGCCTGAGTTTGAACTCTACTTTGATACCACTCTGTAGAACACCCGACCCCTTAAAACTTACTTATGTTGGTGGAGTGTCAAAATTTCCTCATTCACTGTCAACTTATTTCCCATATCTAATCATTTAGATTAAATTTTATCTTCGATAGCTTTCCAACCACTATCTTCATGCTTGAATCTGAGTTTCAGGTGGAGAGTTACAACCTTTCGAAGTTCTTAGGATTTTCCTTTGGATGATGTCATCCATCCTACATGGAATCCACATGGACCCATCCATGTCATTAGTACTAGCTGATAGGGTGGTTGTGTGTGTCATGTGGAGTTGATGTTCTAACTAACATAACACATGACTGGTCTAAGGACAAGGGTGAACGTTGGTGGAACTCAACCAACAAGGAAACAAAACTCACCAAGATCTATGATCCTCATCTACTCAGACTTAGAGATCGATGACATATATTCAATCAAACTATTCCCATTCGATATGCAAGGTGTGTAGCCTTAATGCTATCCTCCAAATGCTTTTCCCCAAATGCCCTAAATCCAACAGAACCAACGATTTCAATTGAGCAAAATCAATAGATGAGATCATCACAATTTCACTGAACTTCATGGTAGTTATTGATCACCCCCATGAATTCATTGATCCAATAGGAAATATCTATGATGATCTATGAACCAAATTCACCTAGAGTCCCTAAACTACACAATAGTTAACATGTTCATCAACCCCCAATTAGAATTCAATAGGAGGGGTCCACAAAAAGATCTACAAATCATATCTTATTAGGTTGGATCTATGGTGGATCAACATTTTACACTCACTCGGGCTCTCACTATCGGATTCCCCCCTATCAGAAATATCACTCCCCCTATTCTTGTAGTTTTTCTTGAAATACTTCTTCAAATGGCTCTTTCGCTACATTGAGCTTTGACGAATTGTCGGGATCACAACGGATCAACGATTCATAGTATCTAGGGATCACATATGCATCTAAGCATTAAAAAACCTATGCATCCTTCTGAATCCCACATTCCAACTAGCTTAATGGAATGGATCCTAGATGTTTTTAGTTTGGCTCCTCAGTATATCAATGGCTCTTTCCCACTTGGACATTCCTATTGGAATCATGATGATGTTTTTACTAAGGCACTTATGAATCCTAACTCTCGACAAATGCTCAGGATTTACTCCTAACTAGGATCTACATTCAAAGACCCTCCCAACTGATATACAAAAAAACAAATAGGCAGACTTCCAAGCCCAAAATGGACTTATCCATGGATCAAAAAGGGAAACTTATGGGAAACTAAGTCATTCCCCAGGTGAATACACTCTTCACCTTTCTCTATGAACAAGGAATTCCATTTCAGGGTTCTCAAGCCATCGACCTGCACACTTAACATAAAGGAGATAACTCTCATCAATAATCTCAATCTGAAGTTTTATATCCTATAAACTATCCATTTCAAAGCACATAGATTTTAGAGGGTCATAAGCCCCAATAAACAAGCTATTCACGCCTGAGAACAAGTGGGTATTTATCCTTCTTGGATTTTGTTCAATACTTAAACAAGTTTTGATCTTAAATAGTCATTTAATATATTCAAGTTCCTTTCAAAATCATATTGCAAGCATTAACATTCATTTATAAAATATTTACAAGGAACACTATGAATACTTATATGTATCAAAATGATAGCCAACCAACTAACTGACTGAGGGTGAAAGCCTTTCCACCCAACTATAGGACCTACTATACTTATGATTTTGACAACATGCCACCATTGTTCCAAGCCATGATACCATAGGGGAAACTCACGAGATAGCTCATTGTTTCCATATCTAACCATGAATGTTATTCTCCTTCACTACCTAGAATCAAAAGAAATTCCCTTCTACTCTTTTTGATTCCATGGCTTCCATGAGCTTCACATATTCCTTCCTAGTTGGATTTCCTCTGCAAAAGGTAGTCCCCTAACCTATATATGTCCCCACAATGCCCTCCCCCTATGAGTTTTGGTTTCTTTCCAATAAATATTAACTCACGACCCTATTTTCTCAAGATTTAATATGGTAATTTTCCTACTTCAGTTTGACAATGAGTTCACTCGGCAAGATTCTTATTTTCCTCAACTAAACTTCGTAAATTTTCCTCTATTCATTTTGCTGTAGATGTTCATTCTCTCTCTTGCACTTGTGTACCCTATTGTGTGTCCCTTCTCTCTATTTCCCCCTGTCTATCTGGGACATCCTCTCCTTTCCTTTCCTTAATATTCTCCCCTTTCTTCTATTAGAATATTCTAGGAGTCAAGCTTCCAAATTGAAGGGGAACCTCCGTGGTGTAATTCTAGTTGAAATTTTTAGTCGACCCAACCATTTCCTTTTGATAAAAACTACACAAAACCCAAGAATAGTATCATCCTTCAAAGTAGAATTCAAGGAAGGAACCTAAGTTGAAGATAGTTTCAAACACACATAGGAGTTTTCAGTGTAAGGGTCCATCTCCTCCAAATCCTCACAAGAGGGTATTCTCACATCAAGCATCAATAATTTTGAATCCATTGGGACCCTATATGGATTAGTAAATCCCTAAAGGAAGTTGAAGACGAATTGGCATTGGATATCAACTCTAGAACAACTAATCACGATAACAATGTATACCCATCCCCTAAGTATATAATGTATAATTACCAAGAAGAATATAAATAAGAAGAATAAGAAGAAGAAAAGAAAGAAGAAGAAGAAGAAGAGGAGGTAAATGAAGAAGATGCAGAGGAGTCAAAGAAGAAAGAAGAGGAAGGAGAGGAAGTTGAAGGGGAAGGAAGGGAGTCAAATTAGGAAGAGGAAAATGAAGTGGAACCATAAGTGTAGGTCCAATATAAGACTATTAAATCCTTATCTTTTGTTGAATTATTCAAAAAATGCCCAAAATCCCTCCCCTCTTGTTACAAGTAGAAGGAAATATAACTGGGACCAGATTTCTTATGAAGTAGAAATGAATATTCTCTTGGGATTTCATGCAGCTCTTGAATTTCCCTTGATCAAAGGAGGGTTTAGAAAAAACAAGTGATAATTATGCTCTATTTTTGTATTTATCTCTAAAACGGTTTGTTAAAATCTATCCATGTACTAAGAAAATTAGCATAAGAAGCCCCTGTAGAAACAATTGTCTTCTCTCCCCACTATTTTGTGAAGGGAGGTTGAAAATATACAAAATAACCATTCAATTATATATGTATGACTGCTATTCTCTATGATATCAATATTTTTTATAATAAAATATGTTTATTCTCCGGTTAGAAAAAGAAAAAGGTAAATTCCCATGCAATATCTTCTCTAAGACCAATCCCTACTATTATTTTAGCAAGTGACATAACCCTAGAATCTAAAAAACTCATATCAACATGATTTATTATCTTCTTGAATACCTTGAACAACCAAAAATAAAGGGGTAACATGGGACATTTAACCCATAATGGAGTAACCTTAGGATTCTCCAGTTGAGAGTCGAAAAAAGAGGTCCATGCATTTAAAATCAATGGGGTCAAATCCCACTTCTAAATACATGCCATAGTATTTTTCAAATCCTTAGAATTTTTTTAATAGAAATCCCAACCAACCCTGAGCTAAATATAAAATTTAGGTGTAGAATCAATTTGTGAGGCTCATTCTTTTTGAATCCATTCCTCCAAAGAAGCATCTCCCCACTTCCAACCATAAAACCTACAGACCAAATTGAGCACTACCATATCAACCACTTTGTTCATTTTAATATATTAATCAAGAAACAACTTCACCAGAGATGCCTTTTCCTTAACAAACATTTTTTGTTTCCTTTTAATAGTGTCCTTTGCATAATCCCCATTACCCACATTCAATGCTAACAAATACCTACTCTTATTCAACTCCAAACCTAGAACTGAATCCACCACCTTATTCTTTCCAACCCCTCGAATAACTTCCAACAATACCCAAAAATTCACATTCTTCATACCTCTAACTATATCCTCATGATGCTTTATAGAATTCTTAGAAGACATCTCAACCTCGCTTGCAATAGGGTTCCCACTAAATGAATCAATACGAGAGGAGGTTGATCCTGAATAATAGCCAATGTATTTACCTTCTAAATATTGACCTACTCCATCATTATTTTCAGTCATCTACAATACAAAACCTAATAATTAACCCACCTCAAACTACCCTAAATATAGATTCAAGAAACCTCCTGCCAATACCCCTGAAGAATAAGAAGAACCCCTCCACATGTCATGCCCAACTACATCATTCAGACCCCTGGAACCATTCTCATCACACAATTTCTCAAAAAAGGATCCATTGAATATCTATATGCCTCTAACTTCACGATAAACCAAAGAAGAGCTACTCTCGCCATCAAGGAGGGGGAAATGAAGAATAACCAATGTGATAGTTGGATCATATCTCCCCATGCATACAATAAAACCATATCCAATCTCCTCAAAATTGAATGAAACTCCTAACTTAAAAGCATTTCTATTTTCTAACAAGCCCAAATACCTTTCCTCTCCACCCACATAATCAGGTATATCCAAAGAAAACTTGGGTACCAAGGTTAGAATACTACCTCAAGGACCTTTCAACCCTATCTCTTCAAATAAAATACCACCTCACTTAAACCTAGAGTCTTGGAAAATAACCTCAAGTGAAGAGGATTTATCCTTTACATCCCTACCTGACAACCCATGGTTTTTATCCAAACCTGTAGGCACAAACCTAGCCTACAAGACATGGAATTAAACTATGCTACCCCCTAACTTAGGGGTAACTAAGGATATCATATCTCTAGGACCATGGGTTGTATACATGGAATGTCAATATCCACATGGACAGAGGATAGAGCTAAAGGCCCCCCCTTTTCATCTTTTATGCATCCTACATATCACCAACAACAACTTCCACCACACCGACCTAGTCCTAGAAGACAATAGGTCTTTCTCCATGAGGTAATGATTATAGGTATCATGTTATGTATCACTCCAATATTTGAAGCACTTGAATATGTTGCAATGAATATTTCTTTACTTTAAAACGTTTGCTTGGAATTTATGCTCCTTTCCTTGTGTAAACTCGGGGAGGGTGACATGGTGCCCTGGTAAGTTGGTTGCCCTTAGGAATAGGTTTCCACTGGATGTTTCCTTGAATATTCATCGTTTGTCCCTCACCATACTTGTCACTTTCCATGCTCTATCCTTTTCACCTCCTCACCTTTTGTGAATTTTGGGTGCACTGACACAAGAATGGATTGTATGTTACCTCATGGGAAGAAGGGACTAAAGGCCCAAGGGGTAAAAGTAGAAGGGAAAATAAAAAATCCTATAATTCACATTTGAGATACTTCACCCAAGGATCCCTAAGAAAGAAATGAAATGCTTCTCCACAATAAATGGGGGACCTACAAAAATAATCACTCAGGGTGTTAGTTGGGGGATAGGATGTCTCATCACGAGATGACCTATCATGATCATGGGTGCTTATATATATGACATTGCCATCATATTGTCACCAAACGAGGGTATTGGCTCTCATTTTTATGACTAAGGGAAAGGGAGTCTCATCATGATCAAATCTTCTAATTTCTACAAAGTATTTGGGAATGACACTGTCATAACTGGACACCAATCCATGACAACGGCCTCCACCTAGTTCCTTGAAACATAAAGGGAAAAAGATTAAGAAAATGGCAATAAGTGGGCTTGGAAATATTTGCATAATGGACAAAGGACCACTCACCCTCTATAAAGGAACCCATATTTAAGACAATACAAACCCTTGTATGTCATGAACCCCATGCCCAAGATTTTACCCCACATCATATCACATGCACACATGAGTAGTATTGGTTTCACCTAGGAAACACCCTAAACCTAGGGATTATTAACACAATAGGACATTTTGGAACCCTTCCCAAACCTAAATTTAGCAATTTGTATAACGTAATTGAGAATTTATTTGGGTTAGGGTGGTTTGATGCACATGTTCGGGTGCCTTGATTATTAGATGTGGTTTACTTTCCATGATACTTGTGACATATCGACCCGTCGAGGGCGTACTTGTTATCTTTGCATGATGTTTCCTGGTGGACATGTAGCCATGAGGAGAGGACTAGTTCAGACCTTCATGAGGGACTAAATCCCACGGATGTACACTGGAACCCCAGGCTTGGGGCACGCCAGTGACAACCAACTTGCAGACTGAAGGAAGAGGATGTTGGCTTTGGAGGCACCCTGAAAGCCCTAGATGATGAGGGACCACCCTTCCCCACTTGGTTGTTGGATTTGGAGACATTAGAAGTCACCCTAGTAGCCCTATGACATCACCCAAGGATAGGGTTTGACATTGAGAGATGTTGGGATGCAGTTTTGGCACGTGTGGCATGGAGGAGGGCCTTTGGAGGCCCTACATTTTGCTAGATTACCTCAACATCTCATGGAGGAGGCCTAACATCACCTTAGGAAGAATGAAATCACCCTCTTTAGGGTTGATCTAGGTGGATACCAGTGGCCACCCACCTATTCCAACTGGCTCAAAACAATTTTATGGCAATTTACTATTTTTAGCAGTTTTTCGATTCCAAAATTTTCGAGGGCCATTTTGAGGGCCCAAATGAAGTTTTTTAATGATTGGGACCTCAATGAAATAAAAAGTCTTTGATTGATCCCCAAAAACGAATCTCCTCATAGATACCTTTCCAACGAGCTATCATGCACCCCAAATGAATATCATATTCCAAAGTTACACCCCTAGGAAGTTGATACACCAAACTACCCAAAATGGGGTCCACAAAACTGTTGGATTTTCATCTTCCATGGTTAGGGTTTTGGATTTTATTTATGTTAAAAATGACATTGGAGCCTCATTTTAACAATCATCTTTCTGCAAATGTGAGTAGCCGTCACATCTCTTCTCAAAGATAAGCTTCCACCATTCTAGCTAGTCTTTTACTCTGTATTTATACAATTTTGTACATTTCACTCATTAATAGAAATTGTGTATTA
>CBVK0100240766.1:0-13379 GCA_900067695.1 Picea abies | reverse complement strand
GGGGGGGGGGGGTGAATCAGTAGTGCACATTTTTATCAATTTTATAACTCTTTTTAACTTTCACTAATCATCCCAGGGATTATAATTAACAATGCAGAAAACTAACCATGTCATCAGAGACACAATACATAGATATTTTACGTGGAAACCAAAATCAAAGAAAACTACAAAATAATTCTTTTATAAAATCATGTCGGAACCAACCTAAAACTAAAATGTTTGCGGTCACCAACCTGCATGAGACAACAATATCCTCTCTTAAGCACCAACTCAACAACAATGCTTGCAAGCAACAACCTACAGGAGACACCAATCCCCTTTGTTGAGCACCAAATAAACAATGCTTGTAGGAACCAACATACAACTGCAATGTTTGTAGGCACCAACCTGCAGAAGACACCAATCTCTTCAAGCTGTCAACAATTCTATAATATCTCTTTCCTTCCTTCACCTGTAAAAATTTGTTGCACTATCTTTTCTGTCACAACACTTTCTATCAGTTCGCAACCTGCATGATTTTAGAAGTTCCTTTGACCTTGCACCTCCCAACCACCCTTAGACATATGCATCCTTCTTCCTTTCATTTTTCTGCAACTCGAGAACCTCTAAGCCTCAGCCTTTTCACTCTTGCATACTCGAACCTCAAAACCTCTTCATCTCTTCACATATTCATTCTCTCATTCTTTTCTTCAAGAAAAAATTGGGTAATTTATACACTCCATGATTTCAAGGATTTGTCCACAAGAATAAACTGCTCATTGGGTTGTCTCCATATCCATCCTTTCCATAAAATTTGAGGTTTACAAATCCTTCAAAACCAACAAAATCCCCCTTGGTTTCATGCATAATTTGCTCACAGACCCTAACATAGGCTTCAACACTCAACAAATGTCTAATGTAGTTCCTTGAATTGATTGTGGTCGTTGATTTTTTCTCTACCCATCAAAACACACAACAAAAAGCCTTGTCACTCAACAATTGTCCGATTTCCCATCGGATTATCTCTCGATCGTTGATCTAATCGTTTGATGGTTCATTGCATCATTGGTTGGGACAACCGGGATATTGACCATCGAAACTACTAGGTCATCGGTCTCATAGGCCCTCGTGCCCTCTACCTTTTAACTATACTACTTTATTCTTGATTGCACAATAATCATTCAATCTTCCATTTCCCAATCAAGTTTTGTCCGTTGATTTGGGTTTAATTGATCCACTGTACATCGAGACCACCAAATCCATCAACCTACCAGCCTATTAGGCCATTAAATTTTCACCCATGACTCTTAGTCCCGATGCACTATGCTACCAGGCTCACTAGGACATTAGCCTATCGGGCCTATCAACTCCTCAGGTCCACCAGCTATTGGCCCTCGGGCCTTCAACATTACCAATTTTAACAAGCTTATGATATTTGATACGTCGATGTGATGTGGTTGTTGACCTGATCTCCAGGTGAGCTTCATTTGCAGGTCCTTATTAGCGTGGCATTGTACGATGTTTGACACGTGACATTGGTCACCTGCATCTTCTTTGTCCGGCGTGTCCTCCACGTGGACTCCTTCCACGGGCGCTGGATGGCATGGCACTAACGTGGTCATGAAATCAACACTTCCTCTGGCTCTTCTTCGTACACCATGTTGACTTGGCACTTAACACGTGGCACTATCCTTGTTGCTTACATGGTTCTAACATGGTAGTTGATGCAACGTCTTGATTGGCCCACCAGTTATCAGGCTCACCATGCTGCTTAGGATTCGGCTCATCGACCCACCTGGGTGCTGAATTTTTGGGCCCTCGATACCTTAACATTGCCACCCGATACAGTATGGAACCATTATGACCACTAGGGCTTCGCCTCTCTGGAACTTCAAACATGAAACTTCAATATTTTCTGTCTGATCCTCCGACATCTGATATGGGACTGTGCTCTATGGAATCATGTCGTTAGGAAATCGATCCACTGGGACATTGGGCCCCCCAGTATGGAACCATTATGACCACTAGGGCTTCGCCTCTCTGGAACTTCAAACATGAAACTTCAATATTTTCTGTCTGATCCTCCGACATCTGATATGGGACTGTGCTCTATGGAATCATGTCGTTAGGAAATCGATCCACTGGGACATTGGGCCCCCAAAACTTCAACACTGCAATGCTCCTCCAACCATTCAATATCCCATCTGCGAGCATGATGATGTGGCAGACAAGGTGGCTTCTACGTGGCTCTTTGTATGTCTCGGTTTCTTTCATGATGGATAACATGGCATCTCCGTGATTCTAACATGACTATTGACTTGCCACGTGGTGCTGACATTGCATCTAACGTGGCCACCGATCAATTGGTTTGTCGGCTCACTAGGACATCGACCACTTGTGAGGTTGTTTACCACACCGATACTCTGATCTCTCTATCTCTGGTATGTTGGGGCCCATGTCCAAAAGTTAACCTTTTGCACTTGGTTCTATGACTTGATCATTTTTATTCAAACTACATAATGTGGCTTTTTCATTATAAATCCTTCAAACATGATTTTCTTTGTGAATGTGGAATTAATCGTCGTCTCCATTTCTTCTTATACACCTTCATACTTAAATTATGGCTTCTTCATGTCAGTTTGCACACATAGGGGTTGTTCAAAACACATAGACGTTCATATAACTCAGAGATATAGGTTTCACACATACTTTATGTAGCTCGAAATCCTTGCAACTTCTCTGCTTCCTCTGTCCATTTCCTGGACACTTCCTTGATCTTTTTCTTTAACATTAATGATAACTAAGAACATAAAAGCTCATCAATTCTCACCCTACATGTGATATCAATGATTGTGTACCTTTGAGATCAATGACAACACAATCCAACAATATCCCCCTTTGTCATTGATGGCAACGCATAGTCTTTTATGATATTCCTTCAGTTTGCACAATGTTACTCTCTTTCTTCAAATCTCCCCCTTTATCTGTACTCTCCCCATTTGACATTAATGACAAAGGGATTTTCTCCCCCTTACATTATACTCTTTATTCTTTGATCTACAACCCAAAACCTTCTTGTCTTTTTGTAGCTCCCCCTGAGTTGGTACTTGTTTTTTTTTTATTATTTATTGTACCATTTCCCTATTTATGCACACTACCCCTGAGCTTTTGTTTTTGTTGAGCTCCCAACAACTCTCAATTGAAGCTGACATGCCTTAATCAGAAATGGGAATGAATCCCATATTCTGTATAAGATACTCAAATGTATCTTTGGGCAGTGGTTTTGTAAACATATTTGCAATGTGTTCCTTTGTTGGCACATATTCCATTTTTACAACTTAGTTTGCAACTTGTTCTCTTAGAAAATGGTACTTGATAGGTATGTGTTTTGTTTTTGAATGCATGACAAGGTTCTTAGAAATGCTTATTACACTAGTGTTATCACATAGTACAGAGATCAATTGTTTGTAATCAATATAAATTTCTTGCAAGGTATGCTTCATCCAAAGAACTTGTGTGAAACATGATTCTAATGTAATGTATTCAGCGTCTTCAATTGACAAAGATATTGGTGATTGATTTTTACTCAAACACTATTGATTGGTGATTGATCAAACTATATGATATGTGGAGAGAATAAGTACATATTTTAATTCACATTCTAAACATATTTTTACTCATAAAAAACCATGATAAAACACTATATGAATTGTGGAAAGGAATACCTGCAATAGTTAACTATCTCAAAGTATTTGGGAGTAAATGTTACATAAAGAGAAGTGAATTAACTATCTCAAAGTATTTGGGAGTAAATGTTACATAAAGAGAAGTGAAGAGAATTTGGGCAAATTTGATTCTAGAACAGATGAAAGAATCTTTTTGGGTTACTCATTTGACAGTAAATCCTATAGATGCTACAATATAATGTTGGACAATATAGTAATTGGCACAAATGTGAAAGTAGATGATGAAAGGGGCATTTTACAAACCATATTTCAAAAGAAACAAAATTTAGAGAACAAGATGAATTCCTCCAAGAAGGACATCATGAAGAGGAACAAGAAGAATAAAAATAATCATAGGAAGAACATCAAGAATAACATCAAGAATAAAAAAAACAATAAAAGAAGGATAAAAAAATAGAAGAGGAAGATGAAACAAAAAGATAGGACACAAATACTCCTTTGAGGTATGTACAAAAGAATCATCCTGAAAGCCAAATTCTTGGAGATAGGAGTGCAAGACCTCAAACTAGAAGAAGAATAAACAAATTCTTGGAGATAGGAGTGCAAGACCTCAAACTAGAAGAAGAATAAATAATACAGTAAACTTTTTTTCATTATCAATAATAGGTCTTCATAACTTTGAATAAGCTAGACAATATAAACATTGTATTAATTCCATGAATGATGAATAGGACCAAACTGAAAAGAGACAAACTTGGGATCTTGTTCCTAGACCCAAGGATAAAAATGTAATAAGCACTAAATGGGCTTTCAGGAATAAACCAAATGAAGATGGACATGTAGTGAGAAACAAAGAAATATTGGTATGCAAGGGATATGCTCAAATTGAAGGAGTTTATTTTGAAGAAACCTTTTCTCCTATAGCAAGACTAGAAGTAATCAGGATGTTTTTGGCATTTTCTTGCTACAAGAACTTTAAAATTTATCAAATGGATGTTAAATCAACATTCCTAAATGGAAACTTAGAGAACATTGAACAACCTGAATTATTTAAGTTATCAGAATATGGATATTATGTGTGTAAACTCAAGAAAGACCTTTATGGCATAAAACAAGCTCTTAGAGCTCGGTATTCCAGGTTGGAAAATAATTTATAATAGTAAGGATTTAAAAGAGGAGTTGCAGACAAAAATATCTACATCAAAAAGGAAGACAAAGAAATGATAATAATTGTTATTTATGTGGATGATATAATATTTGGGAGTAATGTTGACAAGCTAAGCAAAACATTTGCTGAAGAAATGCAAAGTGAATTTGATATGTTAGTGCTAGGAGAGATATCATTCTTCTTAAGACTGTTGATATCTCAATCAAACAGAGATATATTTATATCTCAAATGAAGTACATCAAGGATGTTCTCAAGAAATTCAAAATGGAGAATTGTCAACCAGTTAGCACCCTTATGACCACAGGATGCAAGCTCAACAAAGATGATGAATCCATAGAAGCAGATAAAAAAATTTATAGGTTTGTGATTGGAAGCTTGTTGTATGTTACAACATCAATGCCAAATGTGATGTAGGTAGATGGAATTGTTGCAAGGTTTCAATCTGCACCAAAAGAATATCATGTACAAGCAGTCAAGAGAATATTTATATATATGAAGGGTATTTTGGACTATGGACTGTGGTACCCAAAAGGTAAATACTTCACCTTGAAAGCATATAATGATGTTGATTGGGTACAATGTGTGGATGACCATAAAAGTACAACTGGAGGTGCATTTTAGTGTAAGTAAAAGGAGAGAAGTGTTGCATGGGACAAATAGATCAAATATGACTTTGGCACATGCGAATGAGACATATAAATTTTGACAAGAGTAAAAAATCAATCACCAATCTCTTTGTCATATATTTTTAGAGTAAAAAACAAGAGTGTATCCATGATCACATATTTGACTAATGGTGAGAAGATTGAGTTTCATATCTTCAATCAACAATACATCTTCTTCTTTGGATTTCTTACTTCCAAAACTGACTGTTCCTTTGCCAATTATTTTGGTAGAATTATCATTTTCGATCATGACATTACTTCCTTTTATATTCTTGAGATTTAGAAATCTATTATGATTGTCATGTTCTTGGAGCATCCACTATCAATATACCATTGGTTTGTGTTGCTTTGAGCATGCAAAGGTAGATTGTTTTCTTCCCCTTTTTGTTGATCTGGTCTTTTCTTCCATACTCTTGTGTTTTATTTCTCATGTTTAGCAAAGGATTTCTATTTCATGTCATTTCTTGTGGACTCTAATATGCTTCTACACTCATGTGATTTGTGCCCAAAATTGTTACATTCGTAACATTCAATATTGGAGTTAATAAGCAGAGAAAAAGGATTATAATTTCTGTCTACAAACTCTTGAGTTTTTTTGTTGCTTAAAAAGTCATTCCTGGTAGTCTTGTATATATGTATCTACTTTATAAGATAGTTATATATTTTATTGGCCTTGCAGTTAATGGATTTATTCCCAAATTTATGACAAGAAAAAAAGTAACCAAGAAACAAATTTTGATACTTTGTCATAGGAGGTCTTCTTGGTGGAGGATTTATATTGGTAAATGTTTGAGATGTTCTAGTGTTCATATAATCATCCTTGGAAGTGTTGTAAGTACTTACTGTGGTGGTAGGTCTTTTGGATGGAGCACCCTTTTCAAATTCAACTCTATTATGAAGAGGAGTGATCTTTTGTTGCTCTTCCCCTTTATATTTTTTATGTGCTTTATTTTATGTAATGTTTCCACTATGATTGAAACTCCTGAGCATATTTTCATAGCTTTGAGTATTCTCCCCTTCTTTTGGTCTCTTAGAATCAATATTGTTTTGAATTTTATTATATCCAAGACCAATTCTATCAAATGGTTACCTTTGAATATTAAGAATTTCTTCTAGGGTTGTTGAACTCTTTTCAAAATTATTATTTGTGTTTAGTTGTGCATCTGCCTTATCTAATTAATTTCTTAGGAAAACAATTTCAAGTTATCTTTCATGGAAGATATTCATCATTTCTTTGAGTTCATTTTCCAATAGTTATTCAATTATTTTTTCTTCCTCTATTTTTCTCTTTAGACCAATAGTATCAGCTTCACCATTTGGTTCATGATGTTCTCCTTTTGATTTTCTTAATTGTTCCTTGAGAGACTCATTTTTCTTTCCGATTTTTTTTAGTTCACGTAGAGCATAGATTAGTTCACCTTCAATATTAAACTCTCCTTCCTCATTAGTGTCTTTATGTTTTGAGGTTTCATCATTAGAAAATTCATTTGTGCCCATGAATAAAACATCTTCTATGATGTTTTCTTCTTCATCAAAGGAGTTCCCTTCATCACTGGCATACAAATTTTTATTTTTCTTGTAATTCTTCCTTTTCTCTTAATTTTTTTCACTTATATAGTGATCTTCGGTTTTCTTAAAATTGGAGTCCCTTTTGTAAGGAAGATTAGTTTCAAAATGTCCTACTCTACCACAATCAAAGCACTTGAAAGGGACCTTACCTTTGTATCTTCCAGTTTCTTTCTTGATCCTTCTGAAAAAGTTTTCTTCCTCCATATATGATTATTCTTAAGAGGAATCATATGTTTTGTGTCCTTTTGATATTGTCTACCACAATCAAAGCACTTGAAAGGGACCTTACCTTTGTATCTTCCAGTTTCTTTCTTGATCCTTCTGAAAAAGTTTTCTTCCTCCATATATGATTATTCTTAAGAGGAATCATATGTTTTGTGTCCTTTTGATATTGTCTTTTTTGAGGCTTTGAATGTGTTGAGCACTCAACACACTGTAAAAGACTTTGCGGAATTTATTTCTTGTTGGGTACCACTTATCATTTTTTGAATTAGAGTCGGTGTTGTTGGATGGATGGATTTATATGTTGTTATTGAGTCTTGTTATCGGTTATTCTTGTTTGGTTTGAAGTTATTGATGGAATGATTTTTTTAGTAACATGGCATGAAGGGCCTAAAATGTACATGGTTTAAAAAATTTCAACGATCGTCGATCGACAAATTTCGGTCTCTATTACAGTTCTTTAACATCGCTGATACATTTTTGGGATCGACAAGATCCAAGATATAAATAAAAAATATGGACAACCATAACAAATCTTCAATCGCTGATACATTTTCAGCATTAGGGAACTTTGAGGGATGACACTTCGAAACATTAATCATCACAAATCGTCGATCGCTGGTACATCATTGGTATTGGTAGGATAGGACGTTATAGCCGGGGATGTATGTTTAAAGAGTCTGTATGACTTAGTATTTTCCCCGTGTTGTCTTTTGAGGTTCCCCATCTCATATCTATACTTCCATGTCAACATTTACACGTCAGCGTTGTACGACAGTTTTGTTCGGCGTTGGAACTTTTTCCTAAAGGTATCAATGAAACAATGTGTAAGAAAAGTTGTCGACACTGATTCACTCATTAAATAGCGATAGACTAATAAGTCACCAAACATTGGGTTTTTTTCATCAACCCTTCATCATTCTCCACTGGAAAACCTGGACGATCCATTTTGTTGTTCTATTCAAAATACATTTCTATTTTCTCGACGTCAATCATACTAGTTTCTTGTGAACATGAAAAGGCTTGGTAATTTGATGGGACACCTCTAGCTGAGGTAAGACAAGATTTGTGATTTGATGGATAAGTTAAATCTTTGCGTAACCTATACCATGACCCCACGCACTGACCAACAATCAAAATTTCGTTTCACTGATGAACTATGAAGTAATCCACTTCTGCGCCGCTAGCCTGCATTGCATTTAATCCTAAGAATGGTGCAGATTCTATTATAGATTGCGTAGATCGCATTTACACTCCTGAATTTAAGACTTGATGCAATAAGGTAAGTATACTTTTTGTTTAAATTTACAAGGTCATACCTAAAATGGTATTCTTTTCGCAAATCGCTTATTCCCTGAAGCAGATGAAGGAATGAGAGAAAGCATCAAGGAGGTTACAGCTTGCTCTCTAACTTTTATTACTAGTAAGACCGAGTTAATTTCTTGCAAGCAAGATGTGAACATTGTCTTTGTCATCTATGCACTTGTGATTGCTCAATGGCACTTGTCAAAGTTGGCTGGTGACTCACTATAACATTTTGTTTTCCTTTTTTGCAGAAAAGTGCCTCCAAGAAAGCCAATGACTAGGCGCTCTCCAAGAACACCCAAGATGAAGGAACCAGAAGTCGAAAAAGTGTCTACACTAGGAGCTGTAAGAGGCCTTGATTTTTTCTCAAATACTGAATAATTTATCCACACATTTACCAAAAAGGATTTTACCCAACCTCTAGCATTCGACAACACAGAGGTAAGCAATGGATCTAAAGTGGTGCTCCCACATTGGGGAGACCTATATAACAAAATCAGTCAGGAGGATTACCTAGGGTTCACACCTCACAACAACCCGAACATCATAATATTGGGTCATCAAGTGTTCCCGAACATCAGGAGATCATATCTTCAGAAGGTGGCTTGTGGTAGAAAAGTATTATAAAATCAAGGACCCAGAGGATAGGTTAAACACATATTTCATGGTCAAATTTTATGAGTATCATGACACCAACAGGTTACTAGCCTGATGGTGGAAAGAAGACAAAAATTTTACAAACAAAAACATTGGCTGGTACAACATGGTAAATATCAGAGAGCCCTACATGTATTTACTGGCTTTGATTTGCCGATTACATGGAGAAAAGGATTTCCCAAAATTTTCAGAAGCTTGGATGCCCTTGGTGTATACCTTGGCGAGTTTAGGGAGTAGTTTCAATTTGGGAGCCATTATTTCCAAATAACTGAGTATTATTTTCCTAAAGGCCCAGATGTCTAAGGAAGGTGAAGTTCCAATCTTCTACACGGAATCCTACCTGTTGGACGTAATTTGTGCAAGAAACATTTTTGCAAGTATGAATTTAAACTGACATATTGCTAAATTTCCTATACATGTTTATTTATGGAAAAATTGGTACAAAATATTGTATTCCATGATATGTGATGGGTTCATAGCCAGGATATACTTGATTATATTTAGAAAGGAATTCCCTAGGATTTTGGTGGAAAAGTGAAATTTTGATGCCCCATTCCTTAAAAAGGTACTTAAGGGGTTGGGTGTGTTACATGATGCATGATCACTCCAGCTGGACCCCAGCCTTCCTCGTCGTGGATGTTGGGATATTGAAGATGACATCATGTGTTGGGGTTTGTTGATGATGTTAGGGCTTGTTTTCATTAGACACCACTTGGCGTATTTAATATGTGACATGGTACTTGATGAGGAATTTTCACCTTGCTTGCACCATTTGACGATGACATGTGGCCTTGGGAGGATCTATTCACCCTTTGGAATCTTGACATCACCACATGTGTGACCCTATATCATATAAATAGAGGGAGCACTCACTATACCAAATCATCATTCTTAGAATTGTAGGATTATCATTGTTTGTCCATTTCTCTCTCTTTATTCCCCGAGAGTACTTGTGCACACCTCCTGAAATATGATCTAGTTGGATTCTTGACCTATTAAGTGTTCTTATTCAATTTTTATGCTTGTTTATGGTGAATTCTCTTTTAGATGGTTGATTATTGCATGTTAACTTATATGCTAGAAATCCTAAGAGGGATTAAGATTGTTTATCCCCCTCCCTACCTTCATTTATATTTAATTTGTTGAAGCATTTAATACTTAGTCTAGGGATTAAGAGTGTTTATACCCTAGGTGTTTGTCTTATATTTTTCAATTCCAATGTATTAATATTGTTTATCCCCCTAGGATTTGACTTCGTTCAATTAAGATCTTACTGTTTTCAAATTCTTGGAGATAGGAGTGCAAGACCTCAAACTAGAAGAAGAATAAATCCCCCTAGGATTTGACTTCGTTCAATTAAGATCTTACTGTTTTCAAATTTCAGTGGTGAGGAGTTTCGAAGGTATTTTTCGGATAATCCACAGTTGGTGTCATTTCTGTCATCGACGTTTCAAATCCGAATCGAGATTCATCATCAGGACTAATCGTCAATTGAAAGCTTGCTGATATTTAGTCAATTAATAGTTTATATGTAGGACAATTTTAGGTTTAAGCCAAGTCGACTGTCTAAAAACCCTAATTTAAGAGCTAAAAAATTAAAATCAAATATATTAATAAAATAAATGATAATAAATAATATATCATAATTAAATCTAAGTGTTGCTAGTAGTATATATGTATATAAGTATATAAATTTAGGGTTTTGATGAATACTTTTAATTGTTTAATAGTGTTTTAAATTATGTAGAAGTTTTTATATGCTTTTAGGGTTTTGTGTTTATTAGGATTTTTATATCATAGGTATAAGTATTAATAATGTTAAGTAGATAAATCTTATTTATAGTTGCTAGAGAAGAAAATGACATATATGGTTTATGAGGGTATATTCCTTAGGTTTTGTTTTCAAGAAGTTTGGAATTAGTTGTATGATGGTATAATTCCAATTTTTAATCTTCACACCCCTCTCTTTCCTTTAGAAATCTCCATGGTTTTTTCCTTGACTCCATTTTCCCAAGGAAAAGAGAAAACACCACCAGTCTTATTGATTGTAAGTGATGTTTGAAACCCTAGCATTAGCTATAACACACACACCATGTCTCTAAAAAATATCTCTTAGTTTTTCTTTATGACATCATTGGCAATCCAATTACACTCCAACACTTTGAAGATTCGTTAAATATCTTTCCAGAAGCATAAATTAATGCTACAACCATTAGGGATTGCATATATTGATAAATAAATACTTTGTATTGTGGAAAAACTTGCTCAAAACCATTGTTTATAAATTGGATATTGTTCTACTTGTTAAGGGATAAATTTTAAGATATGACTGCTAATTTTCTGGGTTGATTTTCTTGTTGTTGTTTCAAATTACTTATTGTTGATATAAAATAGTTCACTCCTACAATTTTACAACAATTGTTTTTACCTAATATATAGTTTCTAAAGGTGAATGGTATGTGGTCTAACTTGGTAATTAATCATTGTGTGAAATGGAATTTTTCTTGTGTCCCACAGGTTAACCAATTACATCCCACAACTAATTTCACCCTTCATCTTTCCTATACCTAGTGTAACCCATTGAGTGACTACAAGGAAAACACAGGAGAAAGCGATTGAAGAAAAAAACCCTATTAATCTAGAGGGAGTAGTGGACATGGATGCCATTCCTTCACCAGTAATAGAACCAGTGATTCCTACACTTGTACAAGAACAACAGGTTCCAGTGAGAGAGGAGATGGAGGTCGATACACGAGGAGAAATAGGAAACCCTAGCATAGAACAGAACCCCACACAACAACTTGGATTAGGAGCACCACAACAAATGTATAAGCATGATGATTAAAGAACAAAGTCGAATGAACCTAGAGGATAGGATGAAGAAGTGTAGGACCTTGTTGTAGAGCCAGTGAAACAGACAGAGGAAGTACCGGTGGAAGATGTTATTGGACAACACGATTCAGATACAGAGGACAAAGAGGGAGCACACCAAGAAGAAGGGCCATCGACAACAATTGCGAAGACAAAGGGAAAACATACAGTACAAAGATCATCGCACAAACAAAAATAAGTAAAATTGGCACTGTCGCGTGTACCCAAAGGAGTCAAGATCCTTCTTGGCATGTTAGGATGTGTGGACAAACTGAGGTATGCAAACCATGATATTAAAGATAGGGACAAGTTCCTTGAGTTTTCACCACAATTCTATATGGAGAGAAAAGGTATAGGTCCATCATGGGTTCCAATTTTAGAGCCAAATTAGTGGATTGCATGATTTTATAACATAAGTATCATGAACCTGTTGGAAATTCCCCACTTTGGGAGAGGAAAATATGTCAATGCCTTTCTGAAAAAACTATTGGTCTTGGTGCATTGGGGTGTTCTATGGATGGAAAGACTTGTATCAATAGATGTAGATTTAATTGAATAGATTACAGGGTTTCCAACAGATGGAGAAAATCCAGAACCATATTTGGATGATAATACAAAGGAGAAATCTCTAACAGAGGAGATGAAGAAGAAAAATAGCACTAAAAGAGGATCCATGGGGTTGATCATTAACAATATTAGTGAACCAACAACTAGATTGGGGATGAAGATGATGTCTTGTAAACTTCTAAGGAAATGTCGCAAGGAAGAAGCACATGCAGGAGTCATAGTAGTAGCCGCGCAATGTGTAAAGGGGAGTCTACTCAGTTGGACCCCATATTTACTGAATTTGTTTTTGGATGATTGGAAGGATGCATAGGATATTGGAACATAGTTCCACTATGCATGGTTGATGATATTGATAGTTTTGGTGGGTTGGGGAGAACCAAATACAACAAATTTTACCCGAGTCCAAGAAAGTATCGTGTAACAAAATATACAATGTTGTGGCACACTTCATATGCAAAACAAAGGAAGGGAAATTCGAACATATTTTCTATGTATTATGACGTGATGCGGGAAAAGATGGCTGATACATGGCAGATACCACCAAAAGTGGTGGAAGAGCATCAAATAATATATAACTTTCAAGCTTCTAGACACAACACATGAATTTAGGCCAAAAGGGATCCCAAGAAGGTATGGTTACAATTGAGGTACTGTGTGATAGGAGAGGAAGTGTAGTGGGCCATGAAATA
>CBVK0100240765.1:0-13379 GCA_900067695.1 Picea abies | reverse complement strand
TTGCCTGGTATGAAAGTCATCAATGATAAATTAATGACGCTCCCTGACTAAAAGAAAAGGCTGACAGAAATATCTAACGACAACTCAAAGTTTGCGGGGATACAAGGGAGTATCACAGGTAAAGCTTTCATGGAGGCACTGCAGTTGGATATTGAGATCCAGCACGAAATTAAGCACATTTTCGTCATCAAGCCTACATTCGCTAAGTACACAGACATGGACGAAGTGTACAGAAGGTTGCTCAAGATTACAGTGCCAAGTCATATCAGATGGGAGGAGCTGTGTGATCTGCTAGATTAGCAGATGAGTTGTCGCGATCTAGTCACCTGTCCAGTCAGAAGAGGTTGCGTAGGCACCTCACCAACGACCTACCCAGAAGTTCAGCAAACAGTTACATCGAGTCATCAAAGAAGTTTTGATTAGTTAAGTTAGTTATGATAATAATAGCGTGAGCACGTCCTGATCAGTTATGACAGGAACGTTTGTATTTGGACCTATAAATACTTCTTTTTTCAATGTATTGAGGGTTGTTGATTTGCACACCCAATTGCTATCGAGCGGTAGCATTTTTGACGAGGTCCACCATTAATAAAGAAGAGGCATTTTACAGGATTCTTGTGCATGTTTCACTGGTGATGTGATTTTCTTAGTTAAATGTTTTCTTGCTATGTGATCATCTTGTTTTTCTATAACTAATCTATACGAATAGCGTTATGTTGCAGGATTTATCTTTGATACCCTATTTCCGATTCTATAGATTTTAATGTTCATCTTCTAAATATCTTCAGTTTAGATATTCTTAAGTGCTTGTTAATTGAAGCTATTTTCCTTATCTTTTCTCCTGCCCATTGCTTAAATTATTAAATATCCAGTGAACTTGTTATCTCACCTTGTGAAAGATTTCTTCAGCGTTTCCGGTTGCATCTCAGATTTTATTAAGTACAGACCCCATAGCCCAATGGATGTGTAATTTGTCTCAACCAACTTAAAAAAACCTTTTACAACAAAACAAAACTCGTGCCTTTACCTAGCCTAATATCTTACAAACAAAGCTAAATATTATAGAGAGATCCCTCTCTGAAGCTGGAAGGGCTAGATCCCAGCTTTAAAAGTGGTTGGTTAAGGTTACCTTTGTAGATTTTTTCTTTTTTCAACCTCTAGGAAATTTACCGAGTGCTAACATGTGGAGGTCATCATTACTGGAAGACCACTGTTCATAAAATTCTAAGGGTTGGATACTATTGGCCTTTCCTTTTCTCAGATGTGTGTGCCTTCATCAAAGCTTGTGACAAATGTCAAAGATTTACAGGAAAACAACAACTAAAATCTTTGCCCCTGAGACCTATAGTAGTGAATGGCCCTTTTCAGTAGTGGGTTTTAGATTTTATAGGTGAGATAAATCCTTCGTCTAGTGGTCAACATAAGTGGATATTAGTAGCCACAGATTATTTTACGAAACGGATAGAGGCAATTCCCATCCAGAATGCCGCTCACCAGGTTGTCATGAAGTTTCTTTATGAAAATATCTTGAGCATATTCGACTGTCCCAAAAGGCTGGTAACAGACAATGCAATAGCATTCAAAGCAGAGGCATTGGTAGACATGTGTGAATCAATGGGCATCCAGTTGGTACATTCGACCCCCTACTACCCTCAATGTAATGGCCTGGCCGAATCATCCAATAAGAGCTTAATCAAAATCATCAGAAAACTGTTAGAGGAAAACAAAAAGAATCGGGATTCTAAACTGAAATTTTCTCTGTGGGCAGACAAAGTAACTATCAAAAAGTCCATGGGACTGATGCCATTTTTCCTATTCAATTAATTTTACCAGTGGCTAGATTCTTTCAGGAAGAGCAAATTGAGTCAAATGATATGGTAAGAAGAATTCTTGATTTGGTGGAACTGCAGAAGGCCCGCAAACAGTTAGTGGACAGATCAGAGGCTCATCAAAAGAAGATCAAATATACTTTTGACAGAAAGGAAAAGGTGGACAATTTTCAGGTTGGTGATTGGGTTCTAAAATGGGATGATCTTAGACAGGATAAAGGCAAGCATAATAAGTTCAATTCTTTGTGGACCAATCCTTTCATGATAACCCAAGTACATAATAACAACACATTCATTTTACAGAATCTGGGAGGTGAAGAAATGTTCGATGGCCTAGTAAACGAGCGATTTTTGAAACTCTATTTTGTCTAAGGCTGTCAAGCCTGGACATTATAATTTTAGTTTTAGCTTTTATTTTTACAGAATAACTCCATGCCCAATGGAAACACTAGCAGATAGTTTTTAGTTTTCTTTTCAGGAAAGGCATTGGTTCTGTGGTTCTTAAAACCTCACAGGGAGGCACTCATCCCCAATAGGAGCCGGTGTTATCTCCTCAAACAAATTGGTGGAAATTTTTCTTTTGAGGTGATAGGTTGTGGTCCAAAATTTATTCCTAAATTTTTGTAGGTAGGTTAGAGAGTCTATTTTCTGTAAATAAGCTCAGAAATAATTTTTGTTTTGGTTTGGTCAAGCAAAAGTTAGAATCTCAGGTTTCGGTGGTTTAGGCGAGCCTAAAATGTGCTCATTAACCACCGAAAGTCTTTGTTCCCGGTAAATAAGAGGGCAAAGAAAAAGTGCGGGTAACTACCGAAAATATTTCAATGGGGAAAATGAAAAGCCCGTGCTTTCTCACGAGCCAGTTGTCAATTGGCGCAATGATGGAAACGTAACCGCCAAAATCCCATGAAGGTGGTAAGGTACGCACGTTCTAGTTATTTCTATACAAAAATTGAGATCCTGTTGTCCTTTCAATCACATTTGTCTTTTCAAGATTAAGACTCGGCGATGATACAGAAATTCACGCATGCTTCCCGACTGTCATAAATGATTAGTCACGTAGCCTCTCACCATTTCCAGTCATGAGTACACAATCCATTATGACCCCATTAAATCTCTCATTTAATCTTCATTCATTATCAATTTGAATTCGAGAGTTATTGGGATAGTTTTGAGTCCGTGATTTCATGAAACAAATGCATTTCCAGAGATCATAATCTCGTTTCCTATGGTGATCGTCGAGCGTAGTTAGAGTCCAGAAAATCGCTCTCAATCCAATTGTCATACCAATCAAGCCAGGTCGATTCATCAGGAAAGTTTAAAACCCATCTTGTTTCAATTTAAATGAATATCCCATCGAAATGAAAAATGTTCGGCATGCTTTCAGTCAGTTTGTTTCCTAAACTTGGCTAGTGTTTGAGCTTTGTGATCTGAACTCTGTGTCACCCTATCCCATTTTCTCTTCCACGAGTCATACTCTCTGTCATCCTAAATCATAGAGTCTTTGTCTCCCTGACACTCAGTTTTCCTTAATCACAAGTACAATCAACATTTACTAATGCTGAAAGCAGGTCCAGTTCTGAGGGCTAAAGTGGATGGAGTTTGGTACCTTGAGGCACACCCTGATGTGGCCAAGTTCTTCAGGCAGACTAGAGTGTATACCTATTGTGAACAACTAGCAGATTTTCATTAACAGGTGTCTGAGACTTTTTCTAGCTCGTATGATGGAAGAACGACAATAGTGGGAAAGGAACAGTTTGTGGTTGATGAGGCAGCCATAGCTGAGTTCATAGGTCTTCCTAGAATAGGTGATTTTTGGTTCAAATCAATAGTACCTTCAAACATTGAGTTTAGGTCCTACCTACAGCCTCTGCATAAAGATATTACATGGAAAAAAGAAATACCAATGTCTTATCTAGAACCTAAATGGGAATCTCTCTTGAAGGCTATCTTTGTCTATATCACCTGTGAAGGTAGATACAACAAAGTCATGTTCTACCACTTCAAGCTTTTAAATCATTTCACAGGGAGATCTCCCATCAATTTACCATTTTACTTGCACAAAGCCCTCACGAAAATGTCTAAACAGGTCAAGGCCAAGCCTACTAAGGTGGTAAGCAAATTGTCTCATCAAGGACTCATTACTCTTATTTTCAAAGAGTCATTGAAGGAGAGGCAGGTAGATTGGAACTATTTCCTCTTCTAGAATGAATTCCAGACTGATTGGCAATAGCAGGAGAAGGGTAAAAAGGCTGCCACTAAGAAGACTATTACTCCTAAAAGAAGCCATTGAAAATGGAAGGGTATCTCACCACCAAGAGATCCGACATAATCATCCTCTATTAAAAAGAAAAGAATCAAAATAAAGTTACAGTTTGAGGGTGAGTAGTCCAAGGACCGTGCTACAGGAAGTAACCCTTTAAACCTACCCTATAGTGATTCAGAGCTAGAACAAGAGTTAGTAAAGACATAGGGTAATGTACAGGTTGGACAAGTTGCAGACGATTGTTCCAATTTACCTTCACCAACTCCTCCAGAGGCACATAGTCCACCAGTGGCAAAAGCCTTTTCAAGTAAGCCTAAAGCATCTAGGGTACGAAAAATCAATAAAATCCTACAACAAGTCTATGAAATGGAAGTCTTGGAAAGAGTTATTAAAAAGGGTAATACAGACTTGACTGAAAGAAATGCAGGTCTTTTCAAAATAAACCAAACCCTCAAAGAGAAGCATGACAAGATCAAAGACAGGAACAAGGTATTGATCAGGGAGAACATGAAGCTGTAAATACATCTTAGAATTCCGAGGTTGAAATTAAAAGAGTCTCAATCACCAGCACAAGAGAAAACCGGTTTAGAGACTCTAGCTAACTTAGTGAAAACCATGGTAGATACACCAGAGCCTTCCACATAGCCAGTTGAAGTTTGCAGATCTACACGAACAAGGGTTGCATCATCCAAAAAAACCTTGAACATTAAGCAAGGAATCAAGGTAATCATTTTTGCAAATTTTGAAGTTTTCTCAAAGATGAAGTTTCAGTGGTTTAGGCAAACATGGCGACTGTTCATTAACCACTGAAAACAAAGCTTTCGGTAGTTAATCCACTCAGGATCCTTCTAGGTTAACCACCGAAATCCTGTCACTGCCAGAATGATTGAATTTTTTCACAGATCAAAGTTTTTTGAGTTGGAATGGTTTGAAACCTCTTTGAATGGACATTTGATGAATTGTCAAGTTAGATCCAATAGCCATTTTTGATGGATAATGGAAAGAAGAGGTGTTTCAAAATTTTTTGCTACCTTTGACAAAGGCAGTAAATCAAGATGCTTACTCACATCAACAGATTCAAATTTGTATCTCTTGGAAGAGTCATCACTTAGCCTAGGAAGGCTATCCTACACTGCACCATTACTCTAAAAGATATGAAGACCATGAAATCTGGGATTGACCTCATTTTTGGGGATCATTCTGTTAGCGATTATTTTTGTCTTAGGCACAAAAGCACCCAGGTCTGCAGAATGAACGAGAAACACCCAAGCACAGCAATAAAAGGATCTCCTTTCCAGTTATGAGTCAAGCGGGTGGGAAAGGTTTTGCTATCGGCAGCCGAGATCCATCCATGAAGTAGATCAATGGTCATTGGGATCTCAGGGCTACCAAGTTACCCAACATATAGCACCAAAGAAAGCTCCTATATTTCAAGGCTGAGTCTGGGTCATACGATCCAGTGACACGTGGTGCAGGATCTAGTCACATCGGCATATCGACATTCGGGAGTTTGAGGGGTAGATTTCCCCATCTCTTCATCTTTCGAAACCTCGAACCCTAAAATGCCGATAAGCGCCCTTCAAAGCCTGGCCCATGGTCCTAGCACTAGGTCACATCAAGTGAGCCTGAGAATGAGCGCGGCCCCCTATTAAGAAGAGAGTGCTACCTCGATCATTCATCTTAAGGACATGCGGCACGCATTTGTGCCATGTCGGCATTTGGGAAGTTGGGGGGTAGGCACTCCTCGTCACTTCACCTTTTGAAACCCCGAACCTTGAAATGCCGATAGCACCTAGGACTGGGCCCGTGGTTTTGGCATATGGCTGTAAAGGAACAGGTCTGGAGGAGGGGCACTTATGTTTATCGTTTGGCCACTCAGGTCCCAAAGCTCCGAGGAAAGTCCTAGCCGTTCATCCTAAAGGAACACGTGGCGACCATTAGACCTTCCTGACATTTCGTCCATCACGATTTCGAAGGGAGGGGACCTACTCTATCTCATCCGTGAACCCCGAAATGCCGAAATCACTCTGGAAGATAGGTGCAGGGTCACGGCCTGTGGTCACTCAAGAAAGAAGAAAGGGATGTACACAAAAGGGGCCAGAAGCGCCGAGCTAAATCTCAGAAGGGAGGCATTGTGACTCTCCAGATGCCATTTCAACATGAGCTAAATCCCAGTACCTGCTGGAGATGAATGAAGAAGACAGAGGGTGGTTGAATCCTCACCTCATTCATTTATTTCAAAGTATGGATGTCCTGGATGAAGGTCCACCTGAGGCAGTCTTCTATACTGATTCTTTCCATGGAAACCACGCCAAGTCCTTGACTCACCAGGGAAGCCTGCACATGCTAATTCAACATTCAAAGGTTCAGATACCCCCTGGCGCGAACCATGCCAAATTAAGGTGGCGTCTGATAGAAGAGTGCAGACCAGATTTGATTGAGAAGACTCATCATCCAGGAAGTCTAGTAGGCCTCTATTGGGCAAATGTTTGGGAGTATATATGTTTAGTTTTGATGTTTTTCAAAGGATCGATGGTAGAGCAGAGCTCCCAATTGTAAAGTTTTAGCACAGACTCTAGTTCCTTGGTTATGCATCTGTATATGAGATTTATTGCCTTATGACAGACAATCTTTCTTACTTCATTTAATTTTAATCTCATGCTAAGAGAGTTTGTGAACAAATGATTCATGCGGATCATTGCAATTATGTCATGATAAAGGATTTATTTATGCATTATTGTATTCTCTGGTTTCCTATGCTTAAGCGCAAGAAGATCTCGTGTTTGGATGCCTTCTTCTACAGTCTGTTGGAAACTTGATGTTTACTATAGACCTTCACATCTCTCTGATATATGTCTTCCCCCTACTCACCCTTACTACACCTCACTGTCTGAAGTTCATGCCAGACCTCACCTGCCCATGCATTCTTGGCCTAGTTTCGGAGTTAGAGCCACATCATTCGAGTTTACTTCCATTAGATCACTCCTTTTTATACCCATTAAAAAAAAATGTGACATAAAACTGATGGGCGTTAGGCTCTACTCCTGCAAACAATCCAGGGGTGACTTCCATCACCAACATTTCTGGCACCATTGTTGGGGATGAAGTTGAAAATTTTTCCTAGGATTGAACGCCATTGAGCCTCTGATCCTGAAGGTGCATCAGGCATCAATGCCTTTGAATATTGCTACTGTGCACCTGGTGACTCCATTGTGAAAACTCCACTGGGGAGGACTTGATCTATTAATTGTGGCTTATAGAGGCAGACACACACGAGCTCATCCATAGCTGCCTCTAGCTACACCTGAAACTGACCCGGAGGTGGTCCTCCGAAAAGGAAAGGCCCCTGAAGAAGAAGCTTCCACCGTCGAAATAGGTAATCCCCCATCTCCTTCTGCGAGAACTCCATTCTGTCCTCCTCAGTTTCTTAATAGACCTCCTTCATAGGTTTCCCGTTTCCTAAATTTCGGGAGTGTTCCTGTTGAGTTTTCCCCTCCTGGTCTGGGATTGGAGGGAGAAATCCTTGTCACTCCCCTCTCCTCTGAAGCTGCACCCTGGCGTAGACCCAAGACTACAGAAGATTTCCCCACTCCTGCACGAAGAGGAACACCTGTTGACTTGAGCTCGTTAGCCTTCTCCTTAAATCCCCTCTTGTTTCCCACCCCACTTTGAGACTCATTCCCAGTAGCCCCTTCGCGAACTCCTTCTCCTCCGAGTTCTCCTCCACCTAACAGTCCTATGGATGGTGCTAATCCTCCTCTAAATAGAATGGATGCAATAGTCACTGCCAGTTATGATCCTTTATTTCTACCCCATCCTATGAATCCTCTCCTTGCTAGAGATTACTTGAAGTACATGCCCAAGTTCACCACAGAAGGAGATGTAACTGCGGAAGAGCACCTGGCTGCTTTCTACAGTTATGCAGACAACCTCAACATTGAAAATGAAGATGTCTGGATGAGAGTCTTTGTACAGAGCCTGGATGGTGAGGTGAGGAAATGGTTCAGAGGATTGGCCCCCAGATCTATTGCTAGGATCGAGGCCCTGGATGGTGTTTTCCTGAGGCAGTGGGGTGATAGAAAGGATTTCATGTATTACATGATAGAGTTCAGGTCTTTGAAGAAAATGGAAGGAGAATCTGTCTCTGAATTCTCCAAAATATTTAATAAGATGTATAATAAAATTCCTACCGAAATAAAGCCTTCAGAAGCCTCAGCCAAGATTTCTTATGCTAGTGCGTTTGGCCCTGATTTCTGTCTGCTATTGAGAGAAAGAAGAGCCACCTCCTTATCTCAAATGAAAGATGCAGCCATAGATGTGGAATCCAATGTGTTAGCTGTTGAAAAACTAATGAACAAGGCTAACGCAGATATAAGAAAGGGAAGGTCGGAAACCTCAACTTCCGGATCATTGGTGCCCCACCCTCAAGTGGATGAACTGACCAAGATGGTGAAGTCTCTATCTACAGAGATGGAGAGAATGAAAGTCGAGGGGAGGCAAGCATACAAGGGCCCTCTGAATGCCAAAAAAAAGGGAGGTTTCAGGAGGCCAAACAATTTTACTCCCACGAATGTGCAAAGAGAGAAGGGAAGAGACATAGAAGACCAGAAGATTCAGGCCCCTTTTCAAAACAATTTTGTGGCCGAGGGGGAAGAAGGAGAAATAGACGAGATTGATCTTGAAATCCATTTCTTCGAAGACACTCCTCCTTTTCCTCATCTCACTCAATCAGCATACGAGGAGTCTCTCATGGACAGTCAGCTAAATGAAATGAGCAAGGGAGACAAGGCTAGTGGCAACCAAGGCATATATGATCTGAGGTCTAAGAAAAAGGCAATAGCACTTGAGGTTCCTGAGCGGTCCATTAGAACAGAGAAGCTTGCTGATGAAGTAGCAGACAGTCACAGAGGTAAGAAGACTCGACTCCTCTCTCCCATTATCCAGAGTCATGCTCTCGAAATAAGATAAATCTCAAAGATCTCATCTTCTTTTAATTTCGAGCATGAAATTCAAAAAATCAGAATCCCTGTGCCCTTGACAGAATTGATTAAACATGAAGGGTTCAAAAAACTCTTCTCTGAGCTCTTATAGTCTAAGGTCTCAAGCCTTCCCACAGACTCCATCAATTTGTAAGATGAAAACCTATAGTTATTCTAGGTCCTATGGTAGAAGACAGGAATGACTCATCCCCTCCCTTCTACACTTCCTTAAACATACATGACAAGGTACTGCACAACTTCTTGATGGATTCAGGCTCTTCTCACAACCTCATGCCCAAAACTGTCATGGAGGAGTTAGGTCTAGAAGTCACCCGAGCCTATCATGACCTCTATTCCTTTGACTCCAAGAAAGTTCAATGTCTCGGGGTTATCAAAGACCTGGTCGTGACCTTGTTTCAGTTGCCCATGAAAAGTGTGGTCATGGATATTGTAGTGGCTGATGTCCCCTCTAAGTTCGGTATGTTGTTGTTAAGATCTTGGATAAAAAGAATAGGGGGAACCTTGCAAATGGACCTCACATATGCTACTATCCCAGTGTTTGAAGGAGAACATAGGAGGCTATATAGGGAAGCCCAATTGGCCTATATAATCAGTGATGAAGCCAATCCTACCAATCATCCCATTTTCGCCTTGGACACTAATTTAGGTTCCAGTTTATTGCAACTCACTCATGCTCCCGAGCCTCCTCTTGAACTCATAAAGCATCCCACTTCTCCTCGTGAACTTCCTCCTTCCATCACCCCCATTTGGATTTTTTTTTTTGATGGAACCTGTTCCAGGGAAGGCGCTGGCACTGGGGTGTTTTTTGTGTCGCCTGCCCAGGAAACCATATCTATGTCATACAAATTAGAATTTGAAACCACCAACAATGTGGCAGAGTATGAAGCCCTTATTCTAGGATTAAGAGCTGCAAGGGAAATGTGAATTCAGGAGATAACAGTGTTCAGAGATGCAGAGTTGGTGGTCCAACAGATCAGAAGCGCTTATCAGGCTAAGCACCCTCGACTCAGAAATTATAGGAATGAAGCATGGGACCTAATTGACAATTTCTTCTCAGCGTTCAATATCTCTTTTATTCCAATGGAGGATAATGTTGTGGCTGATTCTTTAGCTGTCTCAGCCAACTTGCTCAAAGTTTCTCTACCGTCCATAGTCAACTCTGATGTTGAAATAAAATATAGGCCCTCTGTACCGGACAATGTCAAGCATTGGAAGGTATTCAAAGATGATCAGGAAATTGAAAGATTTCTCTGATTCGTTGATTTATTTTTTACATTGATCATTGATCAGGATCCTGACACAGAAGGTGACCCTCACCCTGAGGTGTTTTTAAATAAAATTGCTAACCACCAGATTATTCAGCTACCTATCAATCACATTTCGAGGGGACTAGTCTCGTTAGAAAGATTGTTCGATGGGAATGATGTGGCAGTAAAGGGTAGAGTTTCGGATGAATATGCTGATACAGCTGAGTGCAACATCGACACACTAGAGGAACCCAAGTTTGTCAAGCTGTCAAGCAGTTTGACCACAGAGCAGAGGGCCGAATATACTGAGTTGCTGAAAGAATTTGTTGACGTGTTTGCATGGACCTACAAAGACCTCAAAACATATGATGCATCCGTCATTGAACACAACATCCCACTAAAGGAAGAGGCTAAGCCATTCAGGCATAAGCTAAGACAGATAAACCCCATGTTGTTTCTTGTCATGGAGAAAGAAGTGAAGAAGTTGTTAGAGGCCCAGATCATTGTCCCCTTGAGATATTCCAAATGGATAGCCAATTTGGTTCCCATAAGAAAGAAAATCTAAGAAATCAGGCTTTGTGTCGACTTCAGGAACCTGAACAGGAGCTCAAAGAAAGATAATTATCCCCTACCCAACATGGAGCACATATTGCAAAGGGTAACCGGTGCATCTAGGATTTCCATGATCAACGGTTTTTCTGGCTATAATCAGATATCGGTCATGCCTGAGGACAGAGAGAAGATAGCCTTCACCACTCCTTGGGGCACATTCATGTATGCCAAAATGCCATTTGGGATAATGAATGCAGGAGAAACATTTCAGCGAGCCATGGATATAGCCTTCATCGGAGAAAAAGACCAGTTTGTAGTGATCTACCTAGATGACATCATGGTCTTCTCCAGGTCTGATAAGGAGCACTGCTACCACTTAAGGAGAGTTTTCTCGAAGTGCCAGAGATTTGGTCTTTCCCTAAATCCCAAGAAGTCCCTGTTTTCTATGAAGGAGGGGAAGTTATTAGGCCATATAGTATCAACAGAGGGAGTGAAGAATGATTCTAGTAGGGTAGAAGCAATTCAGACCCTGTCACTTCCCAGATCTAAGAAATAGGTTCAAGCCTTTTTGGGAAAAATTAATTTTCTAAGGAGGTTTGTCTCAAATTTTTCCGAGCTAGTGAAGCATATCATGGCCATGCTCAGGAAGGGAAATGAAGTGAAATGGCCCGTTGATCCTAGGGCATCTTTTGAACAAATAAAAAGGGCACTAACTGAGGCACCTGTGCTGATTGGTCCAAATTATTCCAAGCCGTTCCTAGTTTTTTCTTTTGCTTCTTTAGATATGGTAGCAGCGGTGTTATTGTAGAAAAATGAGGAAGGGCGAGAGCAGCCCATTGCCTTCTTTAGCAGGGCATTAAGAGATGTAGAGAGCATGTATGAAATCATGGAGAAACATGCCTATGCCTTAGTGAAAGCTCTCAAAGCTTTTAGAGTTTACGTCTTGCATTCAAAGGTAACTGCATATGTCCCTTCATATTCTTTGAAGGACATCCTTGTGCAACCCGACGTAGATGGGAGAAGAGGTAGATGGATCACTAAAATCCTAGAATTTGACTTAGAGATAAAGCCCACCAAGTTGGTTAAGGGGCAAGGTTTAGCCAAGTTACTGGATAAATCCAACTGCGAAGCCTTGGGAGTTAGTTTCATCAACACTCGCTCAGGAACTCAGCAAGCTGAGCTGCCCAGCCAATGCTCTCAAGATGGCTTACCACTGGTAGATTGCGCCTGGTATCGTGACATCCTATACTTCCTATAGGAGTTAAAGCCCCTCGATGGAATGGGTAAAAGAAAAGCAAGAGATTTAAATCTCAAGGCAGTCAGATATTGCCTCATTGACCAAATCTTGTACTGGAAAGACCCTCTAGGGGTATTTTTGAGATGCCTGGACCTGCAAGAGGCCCAGAAAGTTATGTTTGATTTTCACAACGACCTTTGCGGAGGTCATCATTTCTGGAAGACCACAACTCACAAGATACTCCAAGCTGGGTATTATTGGCCCACTTTATTCCTGGATGTATGCCGAGAAATTAGAGCTTGCATCAAGTGCCAAAGGTTCTCAGGAAAGCAACAACTCAAACCACTGCCATTGAAACCTATAGTATCTTCAACACCTTTTCAGCAGTGGGGGTTGGACTTCATTGGAGAAATTCATCCTCCCTCAAGTGGTGAGCACCGATGGATCCTGAATGCAACGGATTATTTCACCAAGTGGATAGAAGATGTCCCCACCAGAAGCGTATCACACAAAGTAATTATCAGCTTCTTGGAGGATATCATAGCCAGATTTGGCTGTCCCAGCAGGATCGTCACCGATAATGCTACTTCTTTCAAGTATGATCCTCTAATTAAGTTCTGCGAGCAGTTCCAGATCTCACTAATTCACTCTACCCCCTACTATCCCCAAGGAAACGGTTTAGCAGAGTCCTCCAACAAAATCCTAATAAGGATAATCAAAAGACTGTTGGAAGACAACAAAAGGACCTGGGATTCAAAGTTGAATTTTTCTCTATGGGTTGATCATGTGACAACGAAGAAATCTCTAGGCACTTCGCCTTTTTAGCTAGTCTACAGAGCAGAGACGGTTTTTCCTACTCATCTCGCCTTACCTGTGGAAACATTCTTTCAAGACTATGAGGGAGAAATAGATCATATGATCAGGAGGATTCATCAGATAGTAGAAGTGTAACAAATTAGAGAGAAGGTGAGGACCACAACTCATAATCACTAGGAAAAGATCAAGCAGGCTTTCAACAGGAAGGTCAGGAAGAAAGAGTTTGAGATCGGGGAGTTGGTACTTAAGTGGGATGCCCCTAGGCAGGATAAAGGAAAACATAGCAAGTTTGATGCCCTCTGGATTAGCCCCTTCAAGATATCTGAGATTTTCTCCAACAACATGTATGGGTTGCAAGATCTGGAGGGTGAGGAGGTTTTCAATAGCCCAATGAATGGGCATTTTCTGAAGAAATGTTTTGTGAGATCGGAAGAG
>CBVK0100240764.1:0-13379 GCA_900067695.1 Picea abies | reverse complement strand
AATTTGGTAGAAAATTCAGTGAGACTGAAACTGGGTGGGATTTTGAAAAAATAACACTACCATGACGATGTCATTTTGTTTGGTCGATGTTGGTAATGCGGTGATGAAGTCCATGGAAATGGTTTCCCATTTCCATTCCGGGATTGGTAGAGGTTGTAATAATCTTGCTAGGTGTCGGTGTTCTGCTTTAACCTGTTGGAATTCTATGCATTTGGATAAGTACTCAACTATGTATTTCTTCAATCCAGGCCAATAGAATTGTTTCCTGGTGGCCGTGATCATCTTCTGGTAACCTGGATGACCAGTATATGGTATTTTATGTAGTTCATCCATTATGAACCTCTTCAAGTCGTCGCAATCTGGAATATACAATCTGTTTTTGTAAGTTAGCAGGCCTCCATCTATCATTTGGTAGCCTTCATACTTTATCCCTGTGGGTTCTTTCTCCAAGTACGAGGTCACAGTCTGGAAGACTGTGTCTGTTTCTTGTGCATTCTTAACTCTTTCCATGACGTTGGTCTCGCAGGTTCTCACCGCTTCCAGATGAATTGTTTTCATACTTCTGCTAAGGGCATTGACCACCTTATTTTCCTTTCCCTTGATATGTTTTATTTCGAAATCAAACTCACTAAGAAGGACCATCCACCTAACTTGTTTAGCATTGAGTTTTGGTTGGTCAAATAGATGTCGCAATCCACAGTGGTCTGTCATGAGTACGAATTTCCTTCCCAGGAGGTAATGCCTCCACATTTTCAAGGCATGCACTATGGCAGCTAGCTCTAGATCATGGGTCACATAGCTGGCTTCGTGCTCATTCAATTTTTTGGATTCATAGCAGACTACACTTCCTTCTTGCATAAGGAATCCCTTGAGCCCTTCCTTACAGGCATTTGTGCACACGAGGAAGTCATTTTCAGGATCAACGATCTTCAGAATGGGTGCGTGGGTCAGTAGATGTTTTAGGGATTGAAATCTTTCTTCACATTCTTGTGTCCACATGGGTTTAGCTCCCTTCTTCTGGAGGGCAGTGATTGGACAACCAATCTTGGAGAATCCTTTTATAAATCTCCTATAGTATCCTGCTAAGCCTATAAAGGATCTGATATCTGAAACATCCTTTGGGGTAGGCCATTCCATGATAGAACTGATCTTGTCAGGGTCTACTGCTACTCCTTCTTCAGATATGACATGGCCCAAGTAATGTATCTCATTCTGAAGGAAGTTTTGTGGATGTCTTCACCCTTGATTCAGACTTGATGGTATCCAGATCTCAAGTCAATCTTTGAGAAGATGGAAGCACCTCCCAATTGATCAAACAGGTCATCGATCCTTGATAAGGGGTACTTTTTCTGGTTACCTTATTGATTTGTCTATAATCTACACAGAGTCGGAGGGTACCGTCTTTCTTTTTCACAAACAGGACTGGTGCTCCCCATGGAGACACGCCAGGCCAGATATAGCCATTGTCCATCATTTCTTTTAGTTGTAATTTAAAATCAACTAGCTTAGGTGTGCTCATCCTATAGGGTGTCCTAGACACAGACACTTCTCCTGGTGCAAGTTCTATCGAGAAGTCAATGTCCCTTCTCGGAGGTAAACCCGGTACCTCTTCCGAAAACACATCTCTATATTCTCTTAGTGTGGGGTGGTCTTCGAGGCTTGGTTTGTCATCTTCAACTGATTCCAACACCTATATTGCATATAGTGGACATCCCTTTCTGCAATACTTTCTCATTTGAAGGGTTGATATTTGACTCACCGAGATAAGTTTTGGGATCCCTTGAAGGGTTATCCTTCTTCCTTATTCACTTACACATTCTAAGGTTTTATGGTAACAGTGCAGTCTGGATTTATATGTGGCTAGCCAGTCCATACCAATCAATAGGTCATACGATCCTAGGGGTAGTATGTTAAGGGTTGCTTGGGTGGGGAATTCACCCATAGTGAATTGGCAAGTTGAAATGACCTCCGCTACCTTTCTTTTGGTGCCAGTAGCTAACTATACCAACCATGGCTTGGCATGTTCATGTGGATATAATTTACACCTATCAACAGCCTTAGGGGCTATATAACTCAAATTTGAACCAGGGTCAATTATAATAGACACTAGATGGTTGGTGATCATACCTTCTATCTCCACCACTGAAGCTTGGTGGTAAACTTGTTTAATATCCAAGGCTACATAAATTTGTGGCACACTCCTGGCCATGTCATTGACGGTGGTAGCTTCTTGAATGTTGTAAATTCTCCAGCTGTTCTATTGTCAGTGCGAGCATTCCATCAATAGATGTTCTTCTCCACAACCCCAACATTTCAAGGGTTCTCTCTTTGGGTTATCAATCTTTCTTGGGGTAGATCCAGAAGGTTTATTTCCACACTGGGAGGGGAAATTCTGCTGGTGTACACTTCGAGTTGGGAAGCTCATCCTTGAGATCTTTTTATAGTTTTTAAATCTTGGGGGTTTAAAACCCTTTTTCTGGAATCCCAAACTATTCTTCTACTTCCAGCCTTCACGAGTTTCTGTCCGATTCCCATGCTGTTCATAACAATATCTTGCCTTTCAGATAGTGTCTTATACAATCTTTGGCTCATCAAACTCAATCCTGTTTTGATAGTCCTTAGGTAGTCCACTGATGAATCGTTGCATCTTTTCCTTTTCTTATTTTATATAGGGTACATACCTCAACAACTCGAGGAATTTGCTGACATATTCCTCTATGGTGAATTGCCCCATCTTGGGTTCATAGAATTCTTTAGTCGTTTTGTCGAAATATTTTTTCGAAAGATACTTCTTCCTAAAGTATTTCTCAAACCGTTCCCAAGATAGGTCCTCTTCATGAATCCCTTTTACATTCTTAAGGTCTTCCCACCAAATGGAAGCCTTTCCATTTAAGTTGAAAGTGGCTACTCGGGCCTTCAAGTTTTCTGAGAAGTCATGGACTCTAAAATACTTCTTTAGTCCAAGTAGCCAGGCCTCTGCTTCCTCCCCCTTCTTTATTTCACCGTCGAAAGAGGGTGGTTTGGCCTTCTTGAATTCTTCAATATTATGGCTTTTCGAATGCTTTTGCTTCTTCCATTTTCTTCGGGAATAAGAACTAGTTCTGCTACTAGAAGATCCCTTCGAGTCGCCAGTTTCCTTTCTAGAGGAATCGTCCAACACTTGTCCCTTATATATGGGGTGGACCTTTCTCGAGGTGCTCTTCTTAGTGTGGCCACTTAAAAGACCATGTTTTTGTATAGCAAGTGGACTTGGACTTTTCTTTTTCTATTGTTGGCCCGTGTGACTCGTGTTAGGTTCATGATGCAATTGTCTTTGTATGTAATCTCTACAACAAGACTGCATTAATTTCTATTTTATTCTCTTTCTCTTTTATCAACCTCTCGTTGTTGGCCTTGCAGCTCTATAGTTCGACCATGATACTCCTCACAGTCTCAGCTAGATCTAGAGGGGTCTCTACTGCCCTCCTTTCATTAGAATCTTTGTCTCTATTGTGGGAGCCATCCCCCACTTCGTGGTGTGTCACCATTCTATGCATCTACAGTTTCCCGCAGTTGATCATCCGGTTGTGTGCAAAAAAAAAAATGCTTGTTGTTAGTCAATAATTATATTCATTCATAACCAATGCATAATTCGTATTTTTCAAATGCATACACACAATAGGAATTTTCATTCTTAACTTCGACTTTTGATAAAGGGGGTTAAGATAGCGGGTTACTCTTTTTAAGAGTACTTCAAATGGAGTTTATGCACAACTCGTTCATGAGCCCAAGTAGGCCAAGTGTTGTAACCATGCTCTGATACCAATTTGTCACACCCCCACTACGACAACCTAGATTTTTTGTCTTTTCTTCGAGGGACAAAATCCTTGAATTTCTATGGGGCCTAGTGCAGACCATCCCTTCCCTTATCCTCCTCCATGTGATCATTGGCTATGACCACAGGCCTTACCAAAAAGGCACTTTCGGCTTTCACGTTTTGGGATTTCTATGTGCGAGCTCTCCCTGTCTCCCTGTCCCTCGAAATGTTGAAACTCGAAATGGGGTTAATGAGCTCCTTGGCTCCCCTTTTTCCTACTCCATGTGACCACCTCAGTGAACACATGCTAACACCAAATGGCACTATCAGAACTCAAATTTTGAGATTCCTGTTGCAAGGAACCCTTGTTCCTTCAATCCCCGAAACCCGAAAGCCCGGTATCATCCAAATAGTTGACTTGATCAATAGTCTGGATTAAATCATGACATTCTACCTTTCAGTATTTTGGTGGGGTCTTCACTCTTATTTCCCCGATCTCCAAAACCTCGATGGCTTTAGATCTTCGCCATGCGTCCTCTACAAATGGACGGTCTAGATTCTTTCAGAACCTGAAATGTCGATTCCCGAGTTTATACCCTTGATTAACTGCTAACACCTGCCTCCTGCTTCTACCACATGACCCTGTCCTGTGACCTAAGGCTCATCCACAAAGCGCGTTGGGGTTTCATATACCAGGATTTCGTGACTTGCGAAGATGAGGGGTCTTTCCCTCTGTTTTCCCAGATGTCGAAACACTAAAAATTATTCACACTAAACTGAATCATCCACAGAGTGCATTGGGGTTTCGTATACCGGGATTTTGCAGCTTGCAAAGACGAGGGGTCTTTCCCTTTGGTTTCCCGGATGCCGAAACACTGAAACTTATTCACACTAAACCGACTCATCCATAGAGCGTGTCGGGGTTTCGTATACCGGGATTTCATGACTTGCGAATATGAGGGGTCTTGCCCTCTAGTTTCTTGGATGCCGAAACGCCGATTCACGCTAAACCGATTTGTGGTTTTGTATACTGGGATTTTGCGACTTACGAAAATGAGGGGTCTTTCCCTTTGGTTTCCCAGGTGCCAAAACGCCGAAACCTATTCACGCTAAATCGATTCGGAGTTTCATATAATAGGATTTCACGACTTGTAAAAATGAGGGGTCTTTCCCTTTGGTTTCCAGGGTGCTGAAATGCCGAAACCTATTCATGCTAAATCAATTTGGGATTTTGTATACCAAGATTTCGCGACTTGCAGAGATGAGGGGTCTTGCCCTTTGGTTTCCCGGGTGCCAAAACCTATTCATGCTAAATCAATTGTCCAAATCACTCATGGATCAACAACTACAATCACATCGCGATTTCACGAATCATGAGTTTGTGCAGTCCTACCCTTTGACCACTCTAAGTCGCGAGTCAGCAAAATGCTACCCGACTGCCACGTGTCCTATCCCAATGGAAGATTCCAAATACTTCGAGGCTTTCATGATGTTGTCAAGTCCACTCTCCAACCTATGAAAAGGTTAAGATCGACGGTCAATAGGGCTTCGACAGATCCTTGGATCTACGGTCCTGGATCCCATCGCTACTTGCAAAGGCTGAAGGGGTCGAGGTGTTAATGCCTGTGCTCCTCCTCTAGATCCATCGGTCTTAACTGATATGGGATATTTTGGAAAGGATTATAACCATTCATCTACCAAATGATGGGGTATTCTCTTTTGATAACTGAACTCACTGTCCTTTCTAAGTTTGAATCACGAGATTCAACCTCTCAGGGCTTCGAACTCCCACGACTTCGAAACCTGAGAGAACTACTCTTCCTTGTACAAGGTTTCCAGACTCAGATCACATGATCCTTTAGAGGGTTATTGGGTAATTATCCCTAGGCTTGGTGACCTGACTGAAAAGCCTTCCTAATTCGTTGAACTATGAACTCTGTGATAGGGGTAAAGTAAACTCATGGGTTTACTATAATGGTAGTCTTTTCAAGGAACTCACACCGACTCTGGAATGCGAGGAAACTTCCTGGGAGAAGGTGCCTTTAGGAAATTGAACCAGGACAGAGCATGAGTCAAGTATATGGGACAATTCTCAAGAGAACGGACTCGTATTTTGAACTTATTCATTCTATACATAAACCGATTATGTTCATATATAAGTATAAGCATGCATCCATTATTCCCAATCAAAACACAAGGCAATCACTTCTATACAGAAACCATTTATGAGCATATAAACATGAGCATGCATTCAAGATATTCAATTCAAAATACAAGACATAAACACTTATCAGAAACACCAGGTGTGACGCGACTGCTGAGAGGGGTGCTCATTTCCACCCAACCATAGACACGGGAACTACTCCTGGTGCAAGTTCTATCAAGAAGTCAATGTCCCTTCTCGAAGGTAAACCCAATACCTCTTTCAGAAACACATCTCTATATTCTCTTAGTGTGGGGTGGTCTTCAAGGCTTGGATTTTCATCTTCAATTGATTCCAACACCTATATCACATATAGTGGACATCCCTTTCTGCAATACTTTCTCATTTGAAGGGTTGATATTCATCTCACTGAGACAGGTTTTTGGATCCCTTGAAGGGTTATACTTCTTCCTTCTTCACTTACACATTCTAAGGTTTTATTGTAAGAGTCCAGTCTGGCTTTATATGTGGCTAGCCAGTCCATACCAATCAACAGGTCATACAATCCTAGGGGTAGTATGTTAAGGGTTGCTTGGGTGGGGAATTCACCCATAGTGAATTGGAAAGCTGGTATGACCTCCTCTACCTTTCTTTTGGTGCCAGTGGCTAACTGTACCAACCATGGCTTGGTGTGTTCATGTGGCTATAATTTACACCTATCAACAGCCTTAGGGGATATATAACTCAAATTTGAACCAGGGTCAATTAGAATAGACATTATATGGTTGGTGATCATACCTTCTATCTCCACCACTGAAGCTTGGTGGTCAACTTGTTTATTATCCAAGGCTGCATAAATTTGCGGCACACTCCTGGCCACGTCATTGATGGTGGTAGCTTCTTGAATGTTGTAAATTCTCTGAATGTTCTGTTGTCAGTGTGGGCAGTCCATTAGTAGATGTTCTTCTCCACAACTCCAACATTTCAAGGGTTCTCTCTTTGGGTTATCAATCTTTCCTGGGGTAGATCCAGAAGGTTTATTTCTGCCCTAGGAGGGGAAATTCTGCTGGTGTACACTTCAGGTTGGGAAGCTCATCCTTGAGTTCTTTTTATAGTTTTTAAATCTTGGGGATTTAAACCCCTTTTTCTGGAATCCAAAACTATCCTTCTACTTCCAGCCTTCGCAAGGTTCTGTCCAATGCCCAATTTGTTCATAACAATATCTTGCCTTTTGAATAATGTCTGCTAGGGTCTTTTGCTCATCAAACTCAGTCCTGTTCTAATAGTCCTTAGGTAGTCCACTGATGAATCATTGCACCTTTGCCTTTTTTGATTTTATATAGGTTACGTACCTCAACAACTTGAGGAATCCGATGACATATTCCTCTATGGTGAATTGCCCCAACTTGAGTTCATTGAATTCTTTAGTCTTTTTGTCGAAATACTTTTTCGACAGATACTTCTTCCTGAAGTATTTCTCAAACTGTTCCCAAGATAGGTCCTCTTCATGAATCCCTTTTACATTCTTAAGGTCTTCCCACCAAATGGAAGCCTTTCCATTCAAGTTGAAAGTGGCTACTCGGGCCTTCAAGTTTTCTGAGAAGTCATGGACTTTGAAATACTTCTTTAGTCCAAGAAACTAGGCCTCCACTTCCTCCCCCTTCTTTATTTCATCATCAAAAGAGGGTGGTTTGGCCTTCTTGAATTATTCAAGATTATGGCTTTTGGAATGCTTTTGCTTCTTCCATTTTCTTCAGGAATAAGAACTAGTTCTGCTACTAGAAGATCCTCTTCGAGTCACCAGTTTCCTTTCCAGAGGAATCGTCTGACACTTATCCCTTATCTCTGGGGTGGACCTTTCTCGAGGTGCTCTTCTCAGTGTGGCCACTTAAAAGACCATGTTTCTGTATCTTAGGTGGACTTCGACTTTTATTTTTCTGCCGTCGGTCCACGTGACTGGTGTCAGGTTCATACGGTAATTGTCTTTGTATGTCAGATAATCTCTGCAGCAAGATTGCATTAATTTCCATTTGCTTCTCTTGCTCTTTTATCAACCTCTCCTTGTCGGCCTTGTATCTCTGTACTTCGACCATGAGACTCCTCACAGTCTCAGCTAGATCTGGAGGGGTCTCTACTGCCCTCCTTTCATCAGACTCTTTGTCTCTATTATGGGAGCCATCCCCCACTTCATGGTGCATCACCATTCTATGCGTCTGCAGTTTCCCGCGGTTGATCGTCCGCTTGTTTGCAAAAAAAAAAAATCGCTTGTTGTTAGTCAATATTTATATTCATTCATAACCAACGCATAATTCATATTTTTCAAATGCATACACACAATAGGAATTTTCATTCTTAACTTCGACTTTTGATAAAGGGGGTTAAGATAGAGGGTTACTCCTTTTAAGAGTACTTCAAATGGAGTTTCTGCACAACTCATTCATGAGCCCAAGAAGGCCAAGTGTTGTAACCATGCTCTGATACCAATTTGTCACACCCCCACTACGACAACCTAGATTTTTCATCTTTTCTTCGAGGGACAGAATCCCTGAATTTCTATGGGGCCTAGCGTAGACCATCCCTTCCCTTATCCTCCTCCATGTGATCATTGGCTATGACCACAAGACTTACCAAATAGGCACTTTTGGCTTTCGCATTTCGAGATTTCTATGTGCGAGCTCTCCCCAACTCCTTGTCCCTCGAAATGCCAAAACCCGAAATGGGGTTAACGAGCTCCTTGTCTCCCCTTTTTCCTACTCCATGCGACCACCTCAGTGAACACACGCTAACATCAAATGACACTACCAGAACTCGAATTTCGAGATTCCTGTTGCAAGGAACCCTTGTTCCTTCAATCCCTGAAACCTGAAAGTTTGGTATCATCCAGATCTGTGGTCTAGATCATCGACTTGATCAATGGCCTGGATTAAATCCCGACATTCTACCTTTCGAGATTTTGGTGGGGTCTTCACTCCTATTTCCCTGATCTCCAGAACCCCGGTGGCTTTAGATCTTCACCACACATCCTCTACAAATGGATGGTCCAGATTCTTTCGGGACCCGAAATGTCAATTGTCGAGTTTAGACCCTTGATTAACTACTAGTGCCTACCTCCTCCTTCTACCACATGACCTTGTTGTAACAACCCTAGTAGAATATATACTTATGGATTATTCTGTAAAAGATTTATTAGGTAATTAATTTTTCCTACCATGTTAATAACTAAACAAAGATTGGTCTAATGATATTAATTAAGTATTTATTAATTAATTAAAGGTTATAATTTTGATTAATTAATTAATTAATTAACTACCTATTACATTCAATAACATGGGTATTAAATTTAAAAGATTAATAAGTTATATTGTTTAAATTAAAAAGGTTACGTACACGGAAAGGGATAAGATATTAATTACAAAAGGATAAAATAATAAATGAAAGGATAAGGGGCATTAACTATGTGTAGGTAAGGAAGTAAATGGGGGGAAAGGGCAGTGAAGGAGGATATGAGCGGGGAGGTTACGAAGGAAGGGGATCATTTTTTTTTTGAGGGGAAATTTTCTTTTGGGTGTTCTCTTGGATTTGTAGAGAGGAGAATTTGAGCTCTGTAGTCGGGAGGATTAGTACAAGGGGCACTGGTTTGCTGGGGCTTTTGGGCATGGGGGCCAGGATTCCTTTCGGTTTCCTGGGGCTAGGGAGCCGGACAGGCTACTCCTAGCTGGCTGGGAGGATAGTAGGTTTGGGCAGTGTTGGTCAGTGCATCATGTAGTAGGAAGGCAACAACAAGGCAGTAAGGCAGCAGGGAAGGGACAATCATATCGACAAAAATTAGCATCAGAAGCAGGTAATTTGTTTGTGAAATTGCTAAGTTATTTTTATGTTGTAGTTAAATGTTAAATGTTAAATTCTGCTGAAATTTTATATGCTTATTCGAAGTTAATGAATTATTTACGCACTCATAAATTCTATGTTAGAAATGTTATGCGTAATTGTAAGGATTTTACTAGGCTTGTTGATTTTTTTATTGGCTACTACACATGGTATCAGAGATTTTGTTTGAAATCTGGGCCTGAGGGTCAAAAATCCAAGCTTTAACTCCAGCTACACCTAACCTGCAAACCAAACACATAAATTTTAACACAAATATAAAAATAAATGCAATTCGAATTGAAAATGTAAAAACAAATTTACCAAAGTAAAACAAGCAACTAGGGTTATTACACACTTGCGCATAAAATGTACTTGTTAATGTCCAGTGAGCAGCTTAGTATTTATTTAACTTATCATGTTTTTCCTACAGTCATTTTTAACTTGGAGATGTTATGACATGACCCACACACTAATAACCATACGCTATATTTTTTCTTATGACAACCAGCAGATTTGTTTGTAACTCGTGAAGAGCTACACTCGAGTAAACACAAAATACAATATTTTGGGTACAAAGTAACACATGTCAGGGTAGTTTAACAACATAGTGAATCTGTCGACATGCACACTAGTTACAATCTGGTAGCATTAAACAAAACACCAATCTATAGTAGTATGTACCAGTTATTAGAATCACTGATCAGAGTCTTTTGATCCCAAACAACTGAATAACTCTAGAAATTCAACTTTAAGGACTTCTCAACCATATCATAAAATCCCATAACTCAAGGGATTCTCATTCTAAAGTTAGAACAGTATTTATGAATGTTCTCATTTTCCAATGAAATATACTAATCTGGGACGATACTAAACATTAGAAAAAATGCAATAATAATTAAAAATCTAACATCATCACACACATACTGAAATGATATAATCCATATCAATATACATAATGGATATTGCTAAGAAAATATATCCCTATTAGACTGAATGCTTCAAATAGAGATATTAACATTTGTCTGCCTTTAAGCATGCATCTATATGGACAATACCAACGCTTCCTTTATCAAGAAAAAGAGAAAAAAATTGCATTACTGGCGATGTAAAAGCAATTGACAATAGGCATAAATGTCAACACTGTAAATGAAAGATCCCAAGACAGAACTGGTAATATTTTCTACATATGTTCCACTCCCACTAATGCGACTACCATTATGAAAGCCAGAATTGTATAAAATCTTTGGAACAGAGATTAGAATAAGTTCAATAAATAAAGGGCACACTTACACTTAGTTATGTATTGAATTTATCTTTAACTTTAATCTAAAAAGATTTGCATATCAAAAGCATATCACATCATAAAGAGAAATGTTAAGAAAACTTGTTTAGAAGCGTGAGAAATTAGTTCAAATTAACAGATCACAAAACTAAACTGGCAACAATCACAATAATGCACAAAAGGAAATAAAAGAAGATATACATGGGGGATTATAATAAGCTATGTGAAATCCGAGGTTTTGTGGAAAGATTCATAGCTACTAGGAGCAAATTAGAACTTTGGGAGCATCAGAATCAATTCAAAATATACTTCTCAGAAATGACAACCGTCAGATTTTCTAGCAACCATATTATAGACCTCCATTTGGACAACGTAAATGCCTCTTGATTAATCCACGTAAAAGTTGTTTTCTCCAACTGGCTGATATAAATCAATGGAGTGCAAGCGCACTAGAGTAAAAGTTTCACGAGCAGATTCCAATGTGACTAGCAGCGAGAGGCCTAGATTCGGGGACTTTCGGGCTTAAAAACCCTAGCTTTAGATATCAATGGCCTTGAAAAGATAGTTTCTATGAATTCATATTTCTTTCCCTCATATGAGGTACGTAGCGCACATAACACCATTGCCGAGCTGAAGGAGCGGTTGGATAATTTGAATTCTCAGCTTCTACCCAAAAATAAATTTACTTTCAAAAACAAGGTCACTAAAACGAATCCGAAAACCAATACCAGCAAACACCAAGTTGAGTATCTGTAATGTCAGATGCACAAAATACAACAAATATGTATTGTATCTACGAAAATATTATAGAAATTAAGGGGGAAAATGATTAATGAATAAGGGGGTCTGTTCTTGCACCACACAGCCCGAACGCAACACCCAACCATGGCAGAGGAGCTGCACAAACGCAAAACTTAATACACAGTGCTCTAAGACGGGCATTGAGCCTACCGAGAGGGACAGAGCAAAGTGGAGAGGTGACAGAGGAAGGACGCAGAAGTGAAGGACGCGTTTAGGGTTGGGAGAGATAGGTGTAGGGTTATTTTGGGAGGAAGCAGGCACGTGGGCTTCATGCGTGCCCAATTTGATTTTTAATTTTTTTTTTTACGTTTTTATTTATTTTAATTAATTTTATATTTTATTTTATTTTTATTATTTATTTAAATTAACTTTTAAATTTTTTTTTACTAAATTTAAATTTCAAAGCTTTAAAATCGTAATTTTTTTTATATTATTTAATAATAAAAAAGTATATATATAATATAATATACATAGATATATTAAATTTATTAATTATTAACAATAATATAATATACATACATATATTTAAATATAAGTAGAAAATTAGTTAAAGTAATTATCATTAAATCAAAATGTTAGAGAGTCCATGGGTTTTGAACCCAAGACCCCACCAAGCGAAGCGTCTTAAGAAGAACACTAATGCCAACACGCCCTCATAAGTCTTTACAAATAAATTATTTTACTTATTTAGATGAATGGTAACACTATTGGGATAAGAGTGGTATTATTATCAAGAAGATACAGTATGAAGATTAAGACTAACTGGCTTATTACCTAACCTATTGATCCGGAGCCAGCTAACCGAGTTGAATCATAATTAGTGAATGCACCAGAAATTAAGGTAAAGGCTTATTTGGCACCGCTGATCTTTGTATCCCAAGTATAAACTCCGATTGTCCAAGTGTCAGGTTCACGAGACCGTACACACAATTCGTCGAGCCGAGCGCCAAGTCCCTCCACTCCATTCCACCAGTCAAGTCAACGCTAAATCTCAATGCAACAATCGACAATGCCAACACTATACGCCAAGGAAAATCTCCCGAGTCAAGAATTGGAGGATATTTAGTTATAAGCAAAAAGTTAAAAGGACTTAGACTAGGACAAGCGAGAAGGAGGTGACACATGCACTAGGAGAGCAAGCATAGGAAGTGGCGAGTATGGCGCAAGGCTAGCATAGCTACAGGGAAAGGGAACCAATAATTTGTTTTTCATAGGGGCGAAGAAATCAAGCTTAGACGCTTAATCCTAACCCTAACCTAGTCAATCCCCTAATGGAGTAATGTCTGTTTACAGACAAGTAAAGAAAACTTACGCCTAACCCTATTTCTAGTTTGAGTAGCACCAAATTGAAACATCCTGGAACTCACCCTAACAACTTTGGTTGATGCAGGTCAAAGCATACAGGATGGTTAGGACTCGAGGGAGTCGAGGCAGGGGAGCATCGTCGCAAGCACCGCCAACACCGCCAGCGCCACCACCACCATCGCCCG
>CBVK0100240763.1:0-13380 GCA_900067695.1 Picea abies | reverse complement strand
TATATGGCTTGGAAGTAGTGGTACCTATGGAATACTTGGTTCCTAGTTTAACAATTGTAGCATTCACAGGTATGGATTACACTGGCGTTGTTCAAGATAGGCTTGCACAGTTGATGGAACTAGAGGAACACAAGTTTATTGTAATATTTCATCAGCAGGTACAAAAAGAATGAGAAATGGCTTACCATGATAGACATATCAAAAAGAAAGCATTTAAGCAAGGAGATTTGGTATTGTTATATGACAATAAGTTCATAAAGAATCCAAGGACTTTCAAGACACATTGGCTAGGGCCATTTGAGGTTTCTTATGTCACAAAAGGAGGAGTTGAGAATTTGAAGACCCTTAATGGAGAATGGAAGGATGGATTAGTGAATGGGATTCGGTTGAAATTGTATTAAAACAACCACCTGCCTTGCAACTCTTAGTAAAAGAAAAGGAAGAAGGGTCTAGGTACCAAGTGTAGTTGAAACTAGGTACTAGACACATAAAAGACAATATTCACACGATAGGGAGAGACAGAGTAGAAAGCACAGGCTGCCCCATGCATTTTGCAGTCGAAATGGTACGGAAGGCTCAATCTTGCAGTGACTCAGGATGAGTCACATGTGAGTGTTGGGAGGTTGTTGTTCCTTGGTTATGTAAGGAAGCAAAGATTAAGGAGGAAAGGTGAAGTATGAACTATGCAGAAGGCACATAAACTGAGGAGGGGTCAAAGTGGTTGAAGAAGTAAATAAGAAGGAGTGAAGTAAAGAAAAATCTAGTCGTTGGAAGAGAAGATAGAGGAAGATAAAGCCTTAAAGAAGAGGGATCGTGGACAATTCAGCAAATGGAAAAAGACATCAACGAGTTCTTTGGAACACCTCACAGAAAATAAGGAAGGATAGGCTGGTGGATCCCTTAAAACATGGTTCAATTGGACCTAGGGTTTTGGCACCTAGGGTTTTGGATCTAGGGTTTTGACACCTAGACTTTGGTCATGTAATGTATAAATAAAGGTATAGAAGTTGTTCATTGTTGGTTATTATTATTTTTTTTGAGAGAAATATTGAGACTGTATTGTAAGATCTTCAGTTGGGTGCGAAGATCAACCCTGTAGCTGGGTGTGCATGGAGGGGAGATAAAGAGAGAAAGAGAGAGAAAAATATGCAGCTAAGTGTGAAGATAGAACTGTATGTTTTCATCTAATATATCAAGAAACACAGTTCTGTGGATGTATCCCTAGGGAGGGGTGAACCACATATATTTTGTCGTTCTTTGTGATTGATGTTGTGTTATTTTCCATCTAATATATTGTTATTGTATTATTTTGTTAGATTGGAGATATAACTTGCGAAGTAAGCTTATGAGTGGTAAAGGATATCTATATTGCTATGTGTTGTTTCCCTGGATTCACTTTGCATTTCCTACGGTTGTAGACACCCGTGTCCTGCAACCCCCTATTGCTACTTCGGGTGAGACTGCATCTACTTCATAGGTTTTGCCGAAAGGGCCAGTAGTTAGGGTTTGTTGGTGCACTGTTAGAGTTGAACCCTGGGTCTGCCCCTGTGCCATCAAAAGGTTAAAGAGGATCAAAGACAAAAAGGTTTTAAGCCACCCTTTTTAAAGAAAAACACCCAAGCAAATAAACAAGGTCAACCAATCCAAAATGAGCAAAAGACTACAGATTCATTTGGGAAAAGACCAAGGTGTTTCCTATACAATGTTGGGGATGTGAGAGAAATCACTTATATAGGTATTTCCCTCACAAAAGAGAAATAATGAGTACTATACACAAAATTCAGGAGGTTGAAACAATGGAAGAAATGGGAGGAGATAGGCCAAGTATTTATGCAGCCTTGGACAACAAGCAAGAAGAATATCAATCCCCCTTGATTGAAGTGGAAGATAAGATTGAAAACCATCCCATAGAAATTTTAATTGATACTAGAGCTAGCCACAGTTACATAAAATCTAACCTTGTTGAAATATCTCACTTGCAAAGGATTAATCATAAGAAATCTTGGTTAGTTCAATTATCCACATAGGCTAAGAAGAAAATCAATGAGCTAGTTAAATATTTCCTCATAGACATGAATGGTCTTAGCACAAAGGTAGATGTGAACATTATACCATTGGTTTTATATGTTTGTCTAATTGGACTGGATTGGTTGGAAAATTACCATGATTCCCTATATTTTTACAAAAATACAATCACATGTCTTCATGAAGAATGGAGTCAAAGAAAGGTTCAAGGAATTCCAAGAGATGTAGATGTTAGAGAAATTCTAGCTATGCAAATGAAAAAGAGTTTCAGGAAGGGATGTCAAGTTTGTGCAACTCATATGGAAGAGAAAGATAGAGATAAAGTGGAAAGCATTGAATGCCATCTTAACTTTAGGGATTTTGAAGATATTTTTGGGGAAATCCCAGGACTTCCACCAAAGAAAGAAATTTATTTATCTATTTATTTGGTTCCAGGAGCTACCCAGGTGTCCAAGACACCGTATAGAATGGGAACACTAGAATTGAAAGATTTGCATATACATATTGAAGAGATGTTAAAGAAGGGGTGTATACACCCAAGTGTGTCACCTTGGGGTGCACTAGTGATATTCGTGAAGAAGAAAGAGGGAACCTTAAGGCCATGTATTGATTTCAAAAAACTAAATAAGGTCACCATAAAGAAAAAGATATCCTTTGTTAAGGATTGAAGATTTATTTGATTAGTTGAAAGGTGCAAGAATATTTTCCAATATTGACTTGAGAACAAGCTATCATACAGTGAGGATAAAGGAAGAATACATCAGCAAGAAAACCTTCAAAACAAGATATGGGAATTATGAATTCATGATAGTACCATTTGGACTATCAAATGCCCCAGTTGTTTTCATGTTCCTAATGAATGGAGTGTTAAGGGAATACCTAGACACATTTGTAATTGTCTTCCTAGATGATATTCTCATTTACTCAAAGATAAATGAGGAACATGAGAATCATTTAAGGATGGTATTGCAAGTTTTAAGAGAGAATAAATTGTATGCTAAGATAAGTAAGTGCATCTTTTATCAACAGAAGGTTCACTACTTGGGGTATATAATTTCAGCAGAAGGGATAATCGTTGATCCTGAGAATCTAGAGGCCATTATAGGATCGCCAATGCCAAGAAATGTCATGGAGGTTAGATCATTCATGGGTCTTTACTATTATTACCAAATATTCACAAAGGGATTCTCAAATATTGCAAGCCCAATCATGTCTTTGCAAAAGAAGGGAGTGAAATTTGAATGGACTTCCAAGTGTGAAGAGATTTTTCAGAAGATGAAAGACATCTTGACAAGTGCTGCAATATTGAAGATTGCATATCTGAATGAATATTTTGTGGTGTGCATTGATGCATGTAAGGAAGGGCTTGGTGGAGTCCTCACACAAAAAGATCATGTGTTATGCTATGAGTCCATAAAACTAAAAGAGAATGAGAGGAATTATGCTACACATGACTTGGAATTAGTAGCTATTATTCATGCATTAAAAATGTGGAGACATTACCTCATAGGGAGGAAAATTGAGCTAAGGATAGAGCATTGTGGTCCAAAACATTTGTTTGTACAACCCACATTAAATGGCAGGGAAACTAGATGGTTGGAATTCCTTAGTGAGTATGACTTTGAAATTAAGAACATCAAAGGCAAGGAAAATCAGGTGGTCAGTATGACTTTGAAATTAAGAACATCAAAGGCAAGGAAAATCAGGTGGTCGATGCACTTAGAAGAAGATCTCATGAAATGCATATTTTAGACACTAAGATGTACAAGAATGATATGAAAGACAAAAGTATTGTAATCTAAAATTTAGATCAACAATATTTACAAATTAAAGAAACTTTGCAACAAGGAAATTTACAACATAAATTTAAAGACCTTGAGCTAAAAGAATATGTAATTCTCGTGTACAAAGGAAATGCATATGTGTTGAATTCCAATGAGGTGAAAAATACAATAATGAAGGAAATGCACAATCTATCATATGTTGGGAGCTGGGGATATCATAAAACAATTAAAGTTGTGAGAAGCCAATATTTTTGGCCTGGAATGAAGAAATAAGTGGCCAAATGTATAGAATGTCAGAAGGTGAATACAAAACATACGCATCTAGCTGGGTTAGTTAAGCCATTTTCCATTCCAGAATAGAAGTGGGAAGTGGTTACAGTTGATTTTATTACTAACCTTCCCAGAACAATGAAGCAACATGATTACATCATAGTGGTTGGTGGATAAATTAACTAAGGCAACACATTTTAATCTAGTAAAGACTACACACAAGGCAAAAAATATTGCAAAAATATACATGAAAGAAGTTTCTAGGTTACTTGGAGTGCCTAAGGAAATAGTTTTAGATAGAGATCCAAAATTTACTTCCAATTTTGGAAGAGTTTGTTCAAATATTTTGGGACAAATTTAAATTTCAATACAACATATCACCCAGAGTTAGATGGGAAAACATAGAGGACCGACATAATATTGAGGAAATGCTCAGAATGCATGTGATGGACCAACCATCAAAGTGGGAGGATTACATCCACTTAGTGAAATTTTCTTACAATAATGGGCATCGGGCCAAATTAAAAATGAGTTCATTTGAAGCATTGTATGGCAGGAAGTGTAACACACCAGTGAGTTGGGATAATCTAGTAGATAGAGATATTATTGGGCCAGATTTGTTGAAGGAAATGGAAGAGTGGATCGAAAATATCAAGCAAAATTTAAAGGATGCCCAGGATAGGAAGAGAACTTATGCATACAAGAATGGGGTTTTCATCAATTTTAAAATGGACGAAGATGTTTTTATAAAAGCGAAGGAAAAACGAAGTTCACTAATATTAGGAATTTTCTCAATGGATTGGGAACAGTGAAAGGGGTAAATTCCTTGGTTTAATGGGTTGAGAGGAACATGATATTTCAGTTGGAACTACTGTTGGAGTTGTAAAAATTGCAAATTTTTTATTTCTTGGTATTATGATGTAAATTTGTGTATGTGTATCGGCATAGTGTTCACTAAGGAAGACACACAATTATAGGGGAGGGGGAATGTAATATCCGCACTATAGTCCCTAGTTTAATTAATGCATAATGTAGATAAGAAATGTAGCCACTACCAAGCGATGTATATGTGAATTGTATTTCTGAATTTAATAATAAAATGTGATGCCAACTGTTGGGGGACATGAACATATATGGGGGATGATTAATCCACAAGTGAGGTGAGGGTATAAGATAATTTCTAAGAAAGAGGTCCAATGGGGAATTACCCATGTCTATTAATTCAACCCACTTCCTAAATTTTCTATTGGTATATGAACCCCTTAATTTGTTGTTGAGTGTCCCCAAAGCCAATCATTGAATACATGTAAGAGGGTGGGTGTGAGAAGTCACATCCCATAGTTATTGGAAGCATGGGGGATGAGTATAATCAGTTTTGGGAAGAGTGTAAGTCAATAAAGCAATCCAAAGAGAGGAAATTTGTATGGGGAGTTACAACAATTTTAGACAACGAATGTTTTTACATGAACAACAAGTAGAGAGAATAAAAAAGGATCTTACAGCTAGAGAAAACATGGAGGGAAACTTTTGGAGCATGCTGGAGTGAATTCTAGAGCATATTTGGAGCATAAGACTACAGAACCAAGTTTTCAAGCCTGAAGAGTGAACTATTGTGTGAGTTGCCCTGTAACATCAAGTGTTTGTTTTTGTTTGCTGGTAGTTTTCATGGCAGTGAGTTCCCTTAAGTTCCTAGTAGAGATATTTCTGGTTACATATACCAGAGAGACCCTGATAAATGAATGAGACACCTGAGGGCCTGAGATCAGTGAAGGGGTACATTCCTTTGGTTGGGCAGGTTGATAGGAAGAGACATGGTTGAAAATTGGGACAGTTGTAGGAGAATATCGATGGGTTGTGGTTTTTATGAGCTATGAGTGGGTAGTGCGAGACCACCCTCTTTTGTGGATTGTTAGCCCCGACTCAAGGGTGACCTTCTTTTGATATTTGGAACAATAAGCCTATGGTTGGGTGGAAAACCCGTCCCAAGTAGATGGTTGCACAACTATTTTAAAAAGAAAAGTGTTTTATCTATTTTTTGTCTTGCATAATGAGTTTTAATTATTGTGCATGAACTTTGTGTATGAGACTAATTTATATGTTGTTAATGAGTTATTAGTTGCATTCATGTGTGATTTTAATATGCTATAGATGCACCTAATTAATGACATCAAATAATAGTGTAATTTGTAGCTCGTAAGCTACAAGAATTTAGTTTGAAGAGAAAATTTTTCTTTTATGTGTTTTTCACATAGTAATGAACCCCAGATCAGTTGGGGATCATTATAGTATCTTACTACCAACTTTGGGAAACTTCCCATTCTTAGTGATATCCTTTTAGCTTCTAATTTTAAAAACACATGCACACTCACTTTGAATTCCATCTATGTCTTGCTTTTATCTACATAACTCTTTTCCCCATCCTGGGAAACCTTTTAATTCCACATGATCTTTACCATTTATTCTTCCATTTTTCTTAGCAATTATGGCCCAATAACTTCCTTTTTGTTGGGTTTTCCGAGATTATTAGTGTGTTTCATTTTTTTCCACACAAGTCTTCAGTTGGGATCATCTTCAATGATACATAATACCCATTATTATAATGAAATTCAACTAAATGAAGGTAGTCTTCCCACTTGGCAGGATTTACCATTACATACATTCTCAACATATCTTCAATTATTCGGTTGGTTCTTTTTGTTTTCCCATCCGACTTTAGGTGATATGTCGTATTGCAATTCAAATTAGTCTCTAATCCATTAAACAACTCCTTCCAAAATTTATAAGTGAAATTGGAATATCTGTGTGACACTATTTCCTTAGGCACACCATGTAGCCTGGAAATTTCCTTCATGTAAATATCATTGATGTTGGTTTCCTTGTGAGTCATTTTCATTGGTATAAATTATGCATCATGTTGGAATATGTGGCCATCGCTCCCCAAGAGTTTCACGACATGGTTTAACAACCTCTCGTGGATCCTAACTCTAACAATTGTAGTGGATATTAATTCCCATGAGTTTTTCTCTAACGACAATCAGATTCCAACAAATAGTATCAGAGTGACAGGTATCGAGTTTGAAACTCCCTCGGGGGGGGTTGTTGGCGTATGTGACTAGTTCTCCCTATGAGTTTTGTGACATGGTTTAACATCCTCTCGTGGATCCTAACTCTGATGATTGTGGTGGATATTAACGCCCATAGGTTTTGGTCTAATGAAAATAGGAGACCAACACATCCTTTATAAGTTTTTCGACCAATACCATGATGGAATCATGTTGCCTTGTTGTTCTTAGAAACTTGATGAAATATATCATAAATACCTACCATTTCCATTTGGGAATGGGAAATAGTTGTAACAAGCTTGTTGGATGCATCTGTTCAGTCTTCATCTTCTGACATTCCATCCACCTGGGAATGTAGTCAACCAAATATGTCTTTATTCTAGGACAAAAATGTTGGCTTCTTACTGCTACAATTGTCTTTTGATACCCTAGAATACTATCGTGTGGTACATTGTGCATCTCTTTCATCACTATATTTCTGAAATCCAGAGTGTTAGTAACATAAACCTTTTCCCTGAACAAGAGGATTCCATCCTCTTCCAACTTGTAGTATTTAAACTTTAGTGGTACATTTTCATGTTGTAATACTTTTTTAACTTGTGCATAATGTTGATCTAATGTTATGGATTCCAAAATCCTTCTTTCTAAATATGAATAGTACATGATAATGGTTGTAGCATGAATTTCATGCACCCTCGAGCCAAGTGTATCACCCACTTTATTCTCTTTTCCCTTGATATGCTTGATGTATAAATCATATTCACTAAGAAATTATAGCCATCTAGTTTGTTCGATGTTTAGCATTGGATTCTCAAACACATGTTTCATACCACTATGATATGTATTTAGCTCAAATTTTCTACACATGAGATAATGCTTCCATGTTTTTAAGGTGTGAACTATGGTTTCCAACTCTAAGTCATTGACAACATAATTTTTTTATTTCTCCTTAAGATTCCTTAACTCATAACTTATGAAATTCCCATTTTGTGTAAGGACCCCACCAATCCCTTGCATGCATCTGTGAAAACAAGAAAATCCTTATATGGATTTGCAACCGTTCAAATAGGTGCATTGGTCAACAATTCCTTCAAATGCTAGAAACTCTATTCACATTTGGAATTCCACTCAAAATTTGTTCCCTTCTTCTGAAGTGAAGTGATAAGATGTGAAAACTTGGAGAAACCTTCAATGAATCTCCTATAGTATCCAACTTATCCCATAAAGGATCTCACTTTTGAAACATTCTTTGGAACTGGCCAAATTTTGATTGCTTCAATCTTTTTAGGTTCCGCCGCTATGCCTTCCTCTGAGATAATGTGGCCCAAATAATGGATTTTTTTTTAATATGAAGTGTTATTTATTAACTTGACATACAATCGATGCTCTCTCAACACTTGTAGAACCATTCTCAAATGTTGCTCATGCTCCTCCAATTCCTTGGAGTAGATAAGAATGTCATCCAAGGAGACAATGAAAAAATTGTCTAGGTCATCCCTGAACACTCCATTCATTAGACACATAAAATTAATTGGAGCATTTTTTAGGCCAAATGGCACCACCATAAACTCATAATGGACATACATGTATGGAGTGTTGTATTATTGATTTCTTATTCTTTGTTCTCACTTGATGGTAACCTAACCTTAGTTCAATCTTGGAAAATTTCTTTGCTCCTTTCAATTGATCGAAAAGATCATCAATTAGTGGTAGAGTGTATCTATTCTCTACAATAAACTTATTAAGTTGTTTGAAGTCAATACAAAACCTTAGAGTTCCATTCTTTTATTTCACAAAGAGTATTGGAGCACCCTAGGTTGAGATTCTTGGGTGTATGTACCCCTTCTTCAACAATTATTCTAGCTTCATATGCAACTCTTTCAACTCCGATACGCTCATTCTGTATGGATTTTTGGACATTGGGGAAGAAACATACATTAATTCAGTAGAGAATTCAATCTCTCTCTTCGGTGGTAATCCTGGAAACTCCCCAAGCATATCTTCAAATTCATTCAATATTGTATAATCTTCAATACTTGGCTCCTTATCCTTGGTTGGCTCTTCCAGATGATCCACATATATCTGTCACCCTTTCCTAAAACTTGTTTTTAGCTACAATATTGAAATTTCTCTAATCAATATAGATCTTGGAATACCTTACACCATCCTCGAATTCCCTTCCTCATCGAGACATGTGAAATCCTAGTTTTAGAAATCTATGACATCATGTTGCTCATCAAACCAACCCATATCAATTAACCAATCATATGACCCAAGTGGTAAGATGTTCAAATCTACCTTAGTGCCAACTCCATTCATGCTTACTAGGAAATTCGACAAGTTCATTGATTTTCCTCTTGGTTCCAATGGCTAGCTTAACCAACCATGAATTTTCATGCTTACATCTCTTCAATTTAAAATTTTCAATTATTTTTGGATCTATTTAACTATGAATAGATATAGAATCAATAAAAATAACTATGGGATGATTATCAATGTTAATTTCTACCTCAATCATGTGGGATTGGTAGTATTCTTGTCTATTGTCCAAGGTTGCATAAACCCTTGGCATGCTCATGCCCCCATCATCCATTGTATCAACTTATTCAATGTTATGCACAGTCCTCATCCTATCTCCCTTGTGATTAATATTCTTATACAAGTGATCTCCTTCACATCCCCAACACTTTATAGGATGTTTTCTTGGCCTTTTCCCCAAGGAATCTATCATTTTTTGTTCACCTTGTGTTGGATTCCCTTGCTGATATGATTGAGAAATGTTTCATATGGAAGGAGGCTTGAATCCCTTCTTTCTGTAATCCATCTTTCCTCTCTTATTATCATCCCAAGCCTTTTGGAAAACTATCCTTCCTTTGTTTCACTCATACAAATGTTTGTCCTTCTTAATGGCTTCTTCCAAGGTTCTAGGCTCATCAAATTGTATCTTATATTTGTAAAATGATGGAATCCAACTCAAGAAAATTTTTATTTTCATCTTCTCATCCATGATGAAGTCCACGTACCTCAAAATATCCAATAATGTTCTTCTCATACTCATCCATTGTCATGCTTCCAAGCTTGAGTTCAAATAACTCTTGCATCTTCTTGTCATAATATTTAACAACAAAAGGCACAAACTATACTTCCTATGTTGGATGAGGAAGGAAGAATCATTTTAGAGCTTGAAGCCATTATTGCCACTCGGGAAAAGAGATTATGTTCTTGAGTAATCAAGGAATATATGATTAAATGGAAAAATCTACCAGAAGAAGATGTTGCATGGGAGTCAATGCACTTCCTCCAGTTACATCCTTCCTTATCATTGCTTTGAGTACAAAGCAAAATTTAAGGGAAGGGCAATGTCAAAATAAATAAATAACATAACATAAATACATTAAAATAATAAATAAAAGTAAATTAAACATGAATGTAATAAAAGGTCATGATTAAAAGTCACGACTCTTCATAAACCCATAAAGGGCATATATATATGCAGGCCCTATCCTTGTAATATCATCATTATTTTACAATCAATTATTATATATATCTTATTATGGATTCATAGTGAACTGTTCATTATGAACCCTTGTGTCCTTCACACCAAGCCTTTCGGAAAGTTGGCTTTCCTTTGTTCTATTCATACAAATATTTAGCCTTCCCAACGGCTTCTTCCAAAGCTCTAGGCTCTTCAAATTGGATTTTGTCTTTATAAAATGATGTAAACCCACTCAAGAACCTCTGGCTTTTAACGTTTGTATCCCTAATACAGTCCACATGCCTCATAATCTCTAGGAATTTCTTCTCATACTCATCCATTGTCATGTTTCCAAGCTTGAGTTCAAAGAAATCTTGCATCTTCTTATCATAATATTGTTTTGACAAGTAATTCCTCTAGAAATATCTCTTGAACTACCCCCATGAGATCTTCTTCTCATCAATGTGATTAACCTGCTTGAGTTGATCCCACCACATAGATGTTATTCCTTGAAGATGGTAGATTGCAATCTTGGCTTCTACATTTGATGAGTAAGCATGCAACTACAAATATTTTCTCATGCCAAAAAAATAGGATTCAACATCTTATCTCTTCCTATGCTCTCCATCAAATGATGGTGGCTTGATCTTTCTAATCTCTTCTTGCAAAATTTTGACTTAGTCCTCCTCCTATGATTTTTGAAAGGGGACACACTTACGTTGCTCTCCGACCTTGAATGTGCATATGATCTTCTGGTAGATTTTTCTTATGAATGGTAATGATATCTAATAACACTCAATTTTATATATCCCCTATGATCATCACTCTTATCATGAGATCTGAATGTTTCTACTTGCCTTGCACTCGCTACTTGTTTTGTACCAAAATATTTGTTGACTTGTCTCTACAACATATTCAGACTCCATAGTCACTCCTCCTACGATGTTATCATCCTTTCATTATCTGGCCTATATATATACACTTATTTCTACAATATTCTCATATTTTCAACCAACTCCAACATCTCTACCCTGCTTCTACATCCATTGAACTTAGTTTATGCATTTCTTGTGATGACATGTTAACCTATGACCTCCTCCTCATGGTTGTAAAATCCTTGGGAATCCTACATATATATAGACCTCATATAGTGAATAGATCTATTATTCATGTACCTCTATTTTTTCAAGAAATGTGCATGTAACAATTACTTGTTAGAGTTCAAAATATTATAAAATTGTCATTAATTAAGCTACAACCCCTTTTTTCCTTGTTTTTTCGAAGAACACTGATAAACTAATCAAAATTATGAGCTTTAAAATATATTCCCTTCTAAATTATCTTTCTAATGACTATACTTGTGTCTCAATTTGATTTAAGAGATGAAAGTTATTGCTCTCTGAACTCAACAATTTCACCCCTTTTTGCACTTGTTGCACTAGTACCGAAAATATCAAGGGCTAACTTTTGCCTCTTGTAGAGGAAAATATGGTGAGAACCAAGAATTTTTTTATATCGAGTGTTGATAGTATTCCCAATTATGAATATGCGACAACTATGGAATTGAGGATTTGATGCTCCATCCAACTTCTACCTCAATCTACATTTGGCATTTTTTTCCTTTTGCATTTCCTCCAGAATTAGAATTTTTAGTCAAAAGTGGTTGTCTCCCAAATGGAGAAAAAATGACAAAAACTCCCTCAAGAAAAACTTGTTTGTATTGATGGGTAGATGAAATGTCAACTAAATAAAATTTTATGGATTGGTGATCTGGGGTCCCTTTTCCTCTAAAGTTTTCAAAAATCCCTAAAAGTGCTCGCTAATAGTAGACTTTGCCTTGTTTCGGCATCTCCAATCCAAACCATTTTGAAATTTGTCATAATCCCAACTATGTATCTTCAATATTTATTTTTGGGATTCCTATAAAAAATTCACCTTTATCTAGGCCCATGTTAATGAGCATGACCTAGATCTTCAAAAACCACTATTTTGCATTTTTCGGGAAATTAAAGCAGAATTAGCTAGTGGACTTCAATTTCCCTCTTGTATCCATAGTCATTGTGGACATGCCCCTTAAATTTCATTTGAATTTTATTTTTTCTACTCCTCTTGTGGCCACAAACAAGTTTTTGGCTCTAAACATTTTTTTTTGTAAACTTTTATATTTTCCTTCCCTTTCCTCCTCTTTATCCTCTTCTCTCTTTTCTCTCTTTCTCTTCTCTTCTCTTTCTCTTTTTCTCTCTTTCTTTTCTCTTCCTCTTCTTCTCTTCTCTCTTCTTCTCTTTATTGGCAATTTTTAAATATTTTCCCCTTATCGACATTTCAACACCAAAAGTGTTTTTTCCTCCAACGTTTCAGCGTTGGAACCTCTTTTCCTTGCTAATGTTTCAGTGCAAGATTCACTTTATTCATCGACGTTTTAGTGCAATATTTACTTTCTTTAGTTGAAATTTTGACACAAGATTCACTTTTTTTGTTGACGTTTTAACGCAAGATTCACTTTTTTCGTCGATGTTTCAATGAAAGATTTACTTTCTTTGCCAACATTTCAGTGCAAGATTCACTTTCTTTGACAACGTTTCAACACAAGATTTATTTTCTTTGCCAGAATTTTAGTGCAAGATTTTTTTTCATCATCGTCGTTCAATGCAATATTTTATTTTTCCATCATCGTGATTGTCATTACTATCACGAAAATTCCTAGCTCGACCTCTGAGCCAAAATAATCCATCTAGAGGCCAAATCAACCCTCATAAACAACCAT